>LIEC01012577.1:0-134741 GCA_001925005.1 Drosera capensis | reverse complement strand
TGATAGGTCCAGCCAAATGCTTGGCCGGTGCATGTGTGAACAGTGGCCGGTGAACATGTGGCCGGTGCACATGTGAATAGTGGCCGGTGAAAACCAAAAACACGTTTTTAGTTCTTTCACATTTCCTACCTTCATCACTATAAAAGGGGAAGGGGTTGAGCCTGAAAAATTATCCCATCCTCCAGAAGCAAAGGGATCAAACACAATACAAAGTGTCTACCTCCGATGATTGCATCGGTTTAGGAAGTTTTTTGAGGGATTTGTAAAATCTCAATTCTATTCATCAATAGAATACTTTTCTTCCTTTATTTGTGATCAAAATTCTTAACAGAAGTGATGGCTGGAGCTTTAGTTCAAATTCGTGCTGTCCCAGCTTCATTCGCTACACAGAGAAATGGCAGATTGGAAAGAACTTCAAGTGGGCAAAGATCTTTTATTGCGATGGCTTCCCTTAAGGTCCCTGCTGTTAGATTAAGAAGCTACTCAAGCCTGCGGCCGGTTAATGATTTTGGTTTTCTTGGAGTTCCTAAGCGAGATTTTTACTCTACAATGATGGCCACCATCTGTGTTTGCAAAGAAAAGGCTCGCAAAGGTGTGGTCCGAGCTATGTTTGAGAAGTTAACTGATAAAGCTATCAAAGTTGTGCTGCTTGCCCAAGAGGGGTCAAGGCGTCTCTGCCATAACTATCTTGGCACAGAACAGATTCTATTGGGTATTATTGGTGAAGGCACCGGAATCTGTGCCAAGGTTCTGAAGTCCATTGGTATCAATCTGAAAGAAGCAGCATTGAAGTCGAGAAAATAATTGGCAGAGGAAATGGATTTGTAGATGTTGAAATCCCCTTCACACCACGTGCTAAGCATGTCTTAGAGCTCTTGTTGGAGGAGACACGCCATCTTGGTATTCGAATTCTCACTTACATCTTGTTTTGAAAGTCAAAATTTAATCATTATTTACTGTAGTACTTCTTCTGTTCTTTTCACGTCGATTCCAAGTAAAGTCCCTTGATGTGGCTGATAAGATACTAGCATTGGTATGCACAGTAGGTCCGACCTCGGCGACGCCTTCCCGACACCGCCTTGCCTTCGCCACCGTCGCCATTTCGTGGAGCCGTCCTGCCTGGAGTCTTGACGCCGCCCTGCCTTCCTCCTTTTCCTGACAGGCGGATGTTTCCTTTGAATTGATTAGTTATGAGTATTAGTATGTTGTGTATTTGTTACACACATATACATATACATTATTTAAATTATTATGCAAGGACGCTTATATTAGTTAATTCTTATCGTACATACGAATATTACACAGTAGCAGGATTAAGATGGGGGTTATTTGAAGGCTTTTCGGATTCTTATAAAATGACGAGATAACACACATCATTATCCTGAATTGAATTAAATGCTTGGGTATGCGCAACTTGATTTTGCGTGACTGTTTGATCACGTAATCGTATGTTAAATAAAAAAAATAAAATCCTGATGTATTGAACTGTCTTGTATGTTGAATTGCATGCCTAAAAGGATAACGATATCCTATGTTGATGTGTGATATTATAGTTGGTTATTATTTATGATATTATAAAGAGCAAACATCAAGAGCAAACAGTATTCAGGAACTCATAAATTTATTATAATCTATAATATTCTACAGGTTTGTAACTAACTATTAATTCTGGTGAACTCTACAATACGTTACAAAAATATCTGACCCCGATGATTTATAATGGAATCATTTTCATTATCCTCGAGTATAAACTAATATGACAAATGAGATTATGAAACGTCGTGACAGTTACCTGCTATACGTGAAAATTAATGTAATTAATTTCATGATACATGTCTGAAATCTTGAAATATAAACGCCGTGACAGTCACCTGCTGTACATGAAAATTAACATAATTAATTTCATGGTGCATGCTTGAAAATCTTGAGAATCCTGAAATCCTGAACATGAAAAAGTTTCTGTTAAATTATTGGATAGGAGAGTTACAGTTGCTTGACCAGCTAGGGAGGGTGTAAACCTTTTCGCATGCACGCAGCGGCATCAATTGAAATATAATTGATGGTCGTGTTTGGTTATCATTAATCATTTTTGGGTCGATTGCAGCGATCATCTTATTAGTTTAATTGTTCCTAGTACGGTCATACTAGGGAACAATTAGAAAGTTTTGTGGTAACTCCTCCAATGTCATTAACTTTAGACCACGAAAATCAATACGAGATGACATGAAATACATGAAGAGCATAACGTGAACCTATAAAAGCCATGTCATCAATCTGTACAAATCACGGAAGACAATACTACTTGACTTGAAATGCATGAAGGGCCTTAAAAGTTTAAATAAAGGGTAATAATAGTGAAACAAGAATTAACCTACTTGACTTGAGTTATTATCCTGTGTGTATTTATACGTTCTTTCTTGGCATATGCTTGATTGGTGTTGCTTGTATTGCATCCTGTTTGTGCAGGGAAAACGCTTAATATAATAAGCATGTCGGACCCCTGAAATGGACATGTATCTTGTGTTATTGGGCTTTCGAGTTCACGGTTACGTGTTCGTTTCAAATAATAAAATATTGTGGAATGCATCATTACATAACGATGATGATTAGATTCGGTTTCATGTAACGTTTCACCGATATTGTCAGACTCACGATTTTCATATAATTTAAGTTGGATATTTTTTGTTAGTGTCATATGTTTCTGATAGTTAAATCCTTTGTAATCTTGTCGTCTTGTTTCAAAGAGATTTTGGAGCGGCAGTAATGTCACGTGTCTGGCTGATATTGGACTTAAAATCTCGGGGCATTACTGTAGCACATTGGCATGTGGAGGCTTTATTGGAAGGGTAAATTGGATCCTGTGGTAGGAAGGGAAGAGCAAATTGCACAAGTAACCCAAATCCTCGGTCAACGCACAAAAAATAATCCATGTCTCATTGGAGAACCAGGAGTTGGTAAAACTGCAGTGCAGAAGGCCTTGCTCAACGCATTGTTAGTGGTGATGTTCCTGAAACATTAGAGGGGAAGAAGGTATTCAGCCTGTAGAAACCTAAGATTGCTGCTCTTATTTGCTGACTTCTTTGGTTTGAATATAACATTAGTGTGATAAATTAATTGCTCAATTCTACGTATGTAATCTTAACGATCCAAGTTAATGCTCACCTCAGTGATAAATGCAACTCTAAGGCGAATGCACGTGTGAGAACCAAACTTACGTCAATTCTATAAAAAGAAATTATTCTGTTTATTGATGAAGTTCATACCTTGGTCGGAGCAGGAGGCGCAGAGGGTGCAATAGATGCAGCAAACATGCTGAAACCGGCCCTTGCAAGGGGTGAGCTTCAGGTATTTTGCTTTTATGGTTTGGTTGAGCATGTGCTATCGTGAATTCCTAAAAATCCCTATTCTTACTAATGGTGGGTGCAACCTCAAGATTTTCATCTACAGATAAAGCTAAATACCATTGGTGAAGACTGTTGGATGTATGTCATGATGCAGGGTGCCATATCATTCTCGTCAAATTTCATGTTCACTAGTTTTTTATTATAGAATTATGAAGAAAATTTAGGGGTCCAAAAAATGAAATGTTCTAAGAAAGCAATTGCTACCTATTTAGTAAGGGTTCCGCTTCTGGATTTCTGTTTTGGATTCTCACGTTAACGAATCCAAACTGTTTGATATGGTTTTTTGTTTTTCAAAATGAAAAATAAGAAGCAAAAAGTGAAATCCAGCAAAAGTTGATTTCAGTTTCTGATTCCTAATTTCTTTGGGCAAAATGTTTCAAACCTTTTTTTTTTATAATCATTTTATTTGACATAATGGTTTTGGTTTTGGATTCTGATTTTCTGATTCCGTTATTGATTCTGGATTTCATTATTTCGAGGAGACATACCAAACAGCCCATTGTAACATAATGTACTTTTTCTGCATGTTGATATTTACGGGTATATCACGTGTATATCTTGGTCCGCAACATGATATTCAAGGGATGAGGTGGTGGCAGTCATCCTTTTTTTAATTTCGTCCTTTGCAAGTTTTACATTAGATGTAATTTTGTGCGACAAAATTTTTTTATTTATTTATTTACTGAATTTGCTCTACCAATTTGCTTCAGGCATTGGGGCTATAACACTCGATGAATACAGAAGACACATTGAGAAAGGCCCAGCGCTGGAGACAAGATTTCAATGCGTTAGATTGCCAGAACCTACCATTGCTGAAAGTATACAAATCTTAAGAGGTCTTCGAGAGCGATATGAGATACACCACCAGCTTTGATATACAGAGGAAACCCTGATTGCTGCAGCCGAACTCTCCCACCGCTATACTTGGTATGTATTCTGCCTTTTGTTCTGATTGAAAACCAGTGGTGATTTTGAATGCATGCTAACTAAATATGTTCTTCAATTTTAACTTCGTTAGTCGACACAATCAACACATTTTCGCTGTAGTCATTTGAGGAGCGTTATGGTCAAGTGACATGTTCATGTGTGATGGAAAGCATTTTACGGTGTAAGCCTATGTACATGATTACCTTGCCCACGTCTTGCTGTCAATGGGATTGTTTGTTACTGGGTCTTTGAGTCATAACACTGTTTGTTCGGAAGGATGTACATTAATTCGGAACTTTCTGATAAGTTCTTTCGGAAGATGCCCCCGCTAATTGGCAAGGAAATAGAAACTGCATTCCTTGCCAAATATCTAGGCTCAGCTATCTCGATGTTTCCAAGAATTCACTTCTCCTACCAGTATCTGGCGGAGATGTGTAAGAAGGTGGCCCTACAAAAGAGTCTGAAGGACCTCTCATTCTGCTCTTCAATACCCCTCCCAGGATACCACCAGAGCAATAAAAAGAATTTCGGACTGCGGAAGGCCAAGACTTACCGAGGAAAACCCCATGAGTCGCATGTAAGGGTTTTCAAAAGAAATTATGCGTGAAATGGTTCGATATCTGCTGGTACTTGGTTTGGTGACACCTATGGCTAAGAGTGCCTCAACATGTCATTTGAACTGGTCTTGCATGAATGGCGTGACATGTTTAAGTGGCCGATCCTGGATTGTCAAGTCTGGGTTGATGATGTCCAGTTAGCATAGTACTTGATTCTTGGCCCAATGTTTGAGTGGATCAGAGCCAATATATCCTTGGGCTTCCAGGCGGCTTAACAGGGGTCTGAATCTGAACTCAAAGTTGCCGTTGGTGATTGCACTTTTGAGGTACATCATGTCAGCAATATCAATATATTCCTGAGTATATCAATATACCAATGTCTCGGTAGCCGCCTGAGATTTGAAGCAGAAAGAAGACTGCCTGGAGCACAGAACCGTAGGCGACGGTTCAGACGAAGCCTTGAGTCCGAGTTAGACCCAAGCACAACGCTGAACTTATCTCAATTCAGACGAGCTCAATCAGTTCCTGCATAAACATTATATCAAGTAGGATGGAGCTCAGCCAGGCATCGTGTGTACCAACACTACCCGGATGAAAGAATTCTAGTCGTCGGAAGCAACACACAATTGGAGTTGCCCTTTATTACGGAAACAAGCTATCAACAGCTTGTACAATAAAGACTCCAACATCTTCATATAGGTCTAATCATGATTAGACTCTATACGCTGCACAGGCGAAATGCAGAGGTAAAAGCATTGATTGTCATACAGGATACACGGTGGAATGATGACAAGTCAATCATTGGCACTATGGAGATGGACTTAACGTCTGGGACAAAACTAGCCTACCTGGCCCCGGACATGATGTTAAGTATTCATGATTTATATAATCACATTCAAATAGTGATACAGACTCATGGATACGAAGCCTGGCAAGCAGGGGAAAGCAACCTGCTATTAACTAGGTCCCTAATTGGACGGCTAAGTAACACTAGCCATACCAATTTCCAGTACAACGTGCAGAACGTTGTCGACCACCTAGCTAGCAGTGGAGTACAAGCACTGCCTGGTCAAAATTATAGCATGACGGAATTGCAAGGAAAACAGTGGGTCATCCAACCCTCATAACCAGTTGCAGTACATCATCCCCAAGCAGCGGTGATACAGACCAGAATGGATGGATCTATCTCCCTCCGATTTGCCAACTACGTTGCCACAGCCCCGACTCAATCTCCACATATGGGGGTCACTGATGAAGAATAACTCTCAGGCGAGGAGCACGTCCTGATGGCTATTGATGATTATGAAGACGCTCTACCGCTTTGGGACCCTGAACACCATTGGGATCATTTTGATAATGAGGACGACGATATTCCCGATGATCTCCTACAATCGCAATTCATGGCGACCCTGACCTCAACAAACGAATGGCTCAATCCATTCTTCGCGGAAGATGGTGGGAAATCAGGCCAATCCGAAACCATTGCAGTCGCATCTGCAGGAAAAGAGACAACGGACGAACCAAAAATGGAGTACCCCCGTCTTCAACCCTTTCTGAAAAGCCCTCCTCCAGTCTCACGAAATCAGGCACTGTCTTCAAGCAGTGTCGTGAATTATACTCCGGCTCTTGAGCCAGTTATAGGACCAGTAAATTATCCGCCGGCTAGAGCACTCCAACCGGAACAAGCGTCGCCGATAATTCAGGGAAGACTTCCCGGAGGATTCCCAGGAGGAATGTGTAGGTTTCATAACGAGCAATGGAACCTACTGACAGCACAACAAGCCCAGGGGGGCTATGCTCGTGTTACCTGAGGACATCGGTCTCTATACTGACGTTCTCTCCAGGATTCTGCTCAGATAACTCTGCAACTTGCTTTTCAAGGGTTTGAATCCTTGTTGACAGTTTCTGGAGTTATCGATTATGAATCTCTTGTAAATCCTTAACTGATGGAAATATTTTAAAGATAATCTACTAAACAGAAGAAGTCTATCATACACTACAGAAGTGTTGTTATGAGTGGTTTTCAGGTAATCTTTAGAGGTTGGGATCGAAGTTTGCAAATCTAGATATTGTAGATTAGCTGTCCTAGCATGGTCATACCAATCTTGAACAGATTGTTCATACTACTGCATAAGTTTCTGGACTATGCTGGTTTACTTATCAGGTAATGCTACCATGTTTTGTTTATAATTCAATAGTCACTTCTTGCCTTTCTATCAACTGTACGTTTTCTGTTCTCACCTAGAACGGGTTCCTTCTTACTGCGCCCTCTTGGTGTCTAAAACAAAGGCCTGGTTCAGTCTTTTGAACTCGGGCATTTAACACCCTGTACAGTTGCATAGGTTAAAGCATTAAGGGTTCTTGTTTTATAAACAATATGTCTTCCTTACCTAATAGGTTCCCTAATATTTCATGGATTCTTATGCAGTTATGATATGCCAGTACTAGTTAGACCGTTCTACAGTACCTTAGTAGAAAGTTTAGTTTTGATCCATACCTTGCGGATATTAAACCTTAGCTCTGATACCAGGTTGGGCCGGCGGCGAGCGCAGAATCTTTTCCTCTTTGTTGGTTCGTTTTTCACGATTCCGTGGAGGGAATGTATATAGCACTTCTATTTAACATCCTCAATACCTTCTGTTGCGTTAGTGTAAATTACATATTATTGGTATTCTTATATGCAGCTTAATCAAATTATTTTCTTGTGCTGGATGCCTTCATTGTACAGTGATCGCTTTTTGCCTGACAAAGCAATTGACATGATTGACGAAGCTGGCTCTCATGTTCGATTCGGCTATGCGCGGGTGGGATCCTTTCTTCTCTTCATGCTATCATGCACCTTCTCCCTCCGACCATCTGACGTAGTCTGAAGACGAGGTCTGTGTTCAGTCCCTGCAGGTTCAAGAGGAAGCCAGAGAACTCCAGAATGAACCTAGGCATCTGACAGAAGAGAAGAAAGATGCTATCGATAGCCAAGAATTGAGAAGGCAAGTGAGTGCCTCGTCTTCCTTATTGTTGTTATATGTATGTGCTTATGTTTTTTTGCTTTCCTGTACTTCCTTATTTGGCATCCATTTTTCAAGAATTGATGAACTTGTCCACTTCTGACTTGTGAGATACAGTATATGCTAACAGATAGCTCTTACTTTTATTTACAGCATTTGCTGCTTTAGTCTTTTAAGAGTTTTGGAATTGCTGGAACTGTATTTCTTTGTGGAGAATACGATATTGACATCAATACTTTGATGTTAAATAACTTCGACTAATATTTACATTAAGCTACCACCCTTGACAGCATTTTGCGTCATGTCCCTCTTGTTGATGTGGAGTATGGATTCATTTTTCAGCTGTCTATTGACAAACGGTAGTTTCTTTTCTGGAGTAGTTTCTTTCTAGCTAACCATGTATGCCATATTGGCTAGGCTTCTAAGCTGCGTGATCGGGAAATTGACTTGAAGACACAACTCTCAGCTCTCATAGAGAAAAGCATGGAAATGAGTGAGGCAAAGGCTGAGGTTGGTGATAGCGGTCCTGTTGTAACAAAAAGTGGACATTCAACAAGTTGTTTCTGCTTGGACTGGTGTCCCTGTCCTGAAAGTGTCGGCAAAGGAATCCGAGCATTTCCTGAATCTGGAAGACACTCTGCACAAGAAAATTATTGGTCAAGCTGAAGCCCTGGTGGTGATTTGTCGTGCTGTCCGCCGAGCCCATCTTGGCCTCAAGGATCCTAACCGTCCGATTGCCAGCTTCATCTTTTCGGGTCCCACCGGTGTGGGGAAGTCCAAACTGACGAAAGCTCTAGCAGCATGTTATTTTGGTTCAGAAGAAGCAATGATCCCGCTTGATATGAGTGAGTTCATGGAGAGACACACCGTGTCTAAGCTTATTGGTTCTCCTCCAGGATATGTTGGTTATAGCGAGGGCGGCCAGCTTTCAGAGGCTATCAGGCGGCGGGCGCACACTATAGTTCTATTTGACGGAATCGAGAAGGCACACCCTGATGTCTTCAATTTGATGCTTCAGATCCTTGAGGATGGGAGGTTGACGGATGGCAAAGGCAAAACAGTGGACTTCAAGAATACACTCCTCATCATGGCATCCAATGTAGGTAGCAGTGTAATCCAGAAGGATCAAGTACAGGTTCGACCTCGATTGGGGACACAAGATATGGTCAAATCAAAGGCCTTGTGATGGAGGAAATGAAGAAGTTCTTTAAGCCTGAGTTCTTGAACAGGTTGCATGACACCATCGGAGCGCAAACCTGCATACCGAGCGCGATCCCTTAGAATGGCGATAATGAAGTTACTGGAGGATGCCATGGCAGAGAAGATGCTTGCTGGGGAAATCAAAGAGGGAGATTCCATCATTGTGGATGCCGACTAGGTCGGAAAAGTCGTCATATTGAATAGCACGAGCAAAACCCCCCTACCAACCCCCCAGAGCCCTCAACGCCAAGTGATGCTAAGCATTGATCTCTTCTTTCAGTGGCGGGATGCCCCCTTATCTCCTTGCCAGACGATTTAGAATCACAATTTTGTGCCATAGCATCGGTGGTTATAATCCTGTCAGCTGCAGGTCCTTCGGTGCTTATATCGATATGATCATAATAGCATTGGCTTTTGGGGTATAGGTTGGTACTTACAAATTCATCTACAGAGCATTAGGAGAAACTTGGCAGGGTAGCGTTTCTATGATGTTAACTTTGTCGCCTCTATGAGATTGATTTGTCGTTCGATTACATTAAGGTGTGCTGGATTTCAGGTATGATTCAAATGTAGTACGTAGTGTTTAGATGGCTGATCTGGTTGTGACAGGCATTGGCCGGAGTTGTTACGATACTGGTGGATGCTGTTCAGCAGTCTTAATCACGATGAAGGGCTGTCTAGCTTCAGCTCCTGCTATATTCTTGACACATTATTGTTATGTGGTTTTAAAACTACCTTGTTGCATTGAACTGATAAACAAAGAATACAGGGATGGCTGCGAACTTGATGTAGCTTTGTACCAAGATAGCTAGAAAATCGACAATTCAGTCACATAGGCGAAGAACTAATATTTTTGTGTTGATGAAAACAATTCTATGATTCGTTTTGTTTCCAACGAAAATTGAGCTGTATTAAAGCATATTCTTGAAATGAGAAAATGATTTGTGCCGTAAGTAGCAAGCTATCTCTGATGATTGTATAAATAACTGATTCTGAAATTTCGTTAATGTGTTATTAACATATAGAATTATACTTTTGTGTTTTTAGAATTCATTCGTTATACGACAGGAATTAGTTGGTTGTTATTGTGACACAAACGACGAGTTGTCTTGAAATACTGAAATATGAACTTGATTCTTTATAACTGTAGTTATAAAAGCATCAACTTTTGTGTATCATGCCTTCTAATGTTAAAACGTTGAGGTTTTTTTTTTTTTTTTTTTGAGGCTGGAGATTTTGCCAGGAACTCCAGATTGAGATCAGGTTGCCTGAGAGTGATGATATATATAGCTACATGATCTACCATACATGTAGGTTTCAAACTGACACTGCAAATCATACAAATATACTCTGAGAAAAATATCATAACCTTTTTCCGACTTGGGTCACTAAGGAAAACGAGATCGCCAATATTTTTCAAAGATCGAATAGTTTTCTGCTACAGGTCCAAAGTGCCCTACGATATTCCCCTAGGTGCCCATCATTACTTCTTTGACCAGGAGTAATTTCTTTCTTTTTTTAGCAAAATAAAAATAAAAATTTCTTTCCTTCTTATTTTCTTCACTCACATTTCATCACACAAAACATTTCATCATGAACATACTCCAACTCCACCTTATTCTAATGCTAGCCACAACCCCATTTGCCCATAATCCCACCCCACTAATCTCAGCTCAACCAAACCCTAGAAATCCACTAATCTCAACATCCATCGAACACCAATCACTCCGCCTCGCAAATGATCCGAGCACGGTGCAATGGATTCGGAGCATTCGACGAGAGATCCACCGAAACCCTGAGCTCGCGTTCGAGGAATTCAACACCAGCGCTCTCATCCGCCGCGAGCTTGACCGCCTCGGAATTCAGTACAGGTGGCCGGTGGCTGGGACCGGCGTGGTGGGGATGATCGGGTCCGGGGAGTCGCCTGTGGTGGCGTTGAGAGCTGATATGGATGCGCTGCCGATTCAGGTTTGGGGCGGAAATGTTTGATCGTTTGTTGATTGATTGTATATTGTGGTTTATTTGATTGGATTGTGTTTTGAGAATGTGCATTGGTGGAAGAATGGGTTGGTCGAGTGTGGACTTGGTTAGAACTATGTAGATTTGGTGATCTTGCAGGTGTGTTTGTAGGAACTGTGATCGCGATAGAGGATAAGAAGCAGCTGCCAGGAAGTATGGCTTCGAGTAAGAAGCATGAACAAAAGAGGATAGCGAGAGAAGCACGGATAAGAGAGAACTTGGAGATGCATGAATTTAGGTGGAAAACACAATGGGAAAAACTATGTTCTATATCGGGAGTGAAACTCGAAGGTGGATCTTGAATTTTGGACTGATCATGTCTGAACCATGCTCTTCATAGTCTATACAAGTTCTTATAGTTTCATGCTACTCTGTACAATATGCACACATCCATCCACCTAAACCAAAGTAGTGCGAGATGTGTTTTTATGCACAGTGCGCCTAATTGTGAAAACAAGATACGTGTATCAAGGCACCAGATGACAATGAGAAACATGGGGCATAAATGAGAAGCAGGAGACACGTCTTTGAAGTCTCATACCTGCATATCTGCACTTCCTAAGAATTTGCATTCATCTATGTACTACTACCACAAATAGATTGTCTGTTTTGGTGGATTTGAGGTGAATAACCTGACAAATTTTTTCATCTGACTTCTGATATTATGTGGTCAGTGGATCTGTTATCGCTTTCTACTCATACCTTGATATGGTTCTTAGATCGGGCATTTAAATGTTGTATGAGTAGGAAATGGTAGAGTGGGAGCACAAAAGCCAAGTAGATGGCAAAATGCATGCTTGTGGTCATGATGCACACACTGCCATGCTTCTCGGTGCTGCAAAGATTTTACAGGAACTTAGGAATGAATTGCAGGTACTTATGGTTTTATTTATATAATGAATTATGGCAGAAATGTTTATAATTTCTCTGTATTTCTTTACAAAGTAGGGAACGGTTCTTCTTATTTTCCAACCGGCGGAAGAAAGAGGAGTTGGGGCAAAGAGTGTGATTGAGGAAGGAGTCGTAGAAGAGGTAAATGCTATCTTCGGGTTGCACCTTGCGCAGAAATATCCATTTGGAGTTGTCGCGTCACGTCCTGGAGAGTTTCTTGCTGGCTGTGGAAGCTTCAAAGCAAAAATAATCAAGAACAAGAATCATCATACCCTTGCTGAATATAGCGAGTTTATGCAAGGATCGGACAACCCAGTTCTGGCAGCTGCAGCAGCGATAATAAGCCTGCAGAATATTATTTCGAGAGAGGTGGATCCATTTGCTCCTCAGGTACCATCTTTTGTATACACTGACACGGACCCTTCGGTCCTCTGCCGTATCACTGAAACTAGAAGCATTGGTTTAGGCAGATCATGACCTCCCATTCCCATCTATGAAAATCCCAAGAACCACCTAGGCCACTTCAACTGCCACAGAGTATATTTTTGGACAAAATTTGGATAGTGGTGCAACCGCCAAGGCCTAGGCGAACTCTTTGGCTGATTATTTTGCTAAGTTGCTTTTTTCGCTCCCTTGCCTCATCTTGTTGCAAAATCCAGGTTATTACAGTTGGAAAAGTTCAAGCAGGGAACGAAATAGTTGAACTTTCTGGGACATATAGAGCTTTCACTAAGGAGAGCTTTAATGCCCTTGGCCCTAGAATTGAGGAGGTACATTTCTGCATTAACATATCTTACCCGTTTACTGTAGACTGAAACTGTTGTATGATAAGGGTGAAATTTATGTTGGCCCTTTGCAGGTTATACGAAGGCAAGCAGCAGTGTATCAATGCACGGCTGAGATCGATTCATTTGGGGAAGATACTATAAAGATTCCTCCAATAATCAACGATAAGCTGGTTTATGGACATGCGACAAGAATCGCAAGAGAGATAGTCGGGGAAGAAAACACAACATTGGCTTCTATCTCCATGGGAAGCGAAGACTTTGCTTTCTACTTTGATAAGGTACCTGGGTGCTTTTTCTTTCTAGGCATTAGAAATCCGAGAACTGGATCTATTCATCCTCCGCATAGCCCTTACTATAAGATTGATGAGGGTATCCTACCCATTGGAGCTGCTTTACACGCTACATTCGCCCTGACTTATGCTTTGCATTCTGAGCAATAGAAACTTGTCTAGAATTAAAACATGATTGATTTTTGGAGCATGCAAAATTTTATGTTATTGGCCATCCTTGCTTTGAAGTATGATTCTTATTTGTTCATTCTTGGTAAAATGATATAAGCATTTATTTAATTTCAAGTTGAGTTTTAAGTGGGTGGCCCTTTAGTTTAGTTTCTCCGTATTCCACAACTGTGTAGCCATTGTGTGTCGCACAGTCTCTCCTGGAAGGTGAATTTCTGGTGATTTGCCGATGGAGCAGAACAATCCCAGTTGACAACCGTCTACCTTTTCCAGGGTGTTCATTGTCATGCTTAAGTAATGAGGTAGTGAACCGACTAACGAGGATTGGATGAGTAAGTAGAAGTCGATAAGACGACAAGGAGACTGGAGGCCTATCAACTACAAACATCCTACTAGTAATCGCAGGAAACGCACGGCACAACACTACACCAATGACATTATCCTAGGGAACCAAGAACGGGCACTTCTCCTGGTAGCTCTCATCCCTCATCTTCATTTGTAGAAATACAAAGAAATTAATGACAACTTGATGATTCTTTGGAAATAATCTCTCGTCCATTGATATTTGTGGATTAAATATGCAATGGTAGGTTTTCAAAGGATTGCGTGGTACTTCTATAATGCTAATAAGATAGGGACGATCACAGGAAGTAAAGTTACTCAGCCTAGTAATAGCCCCTGGCTTGACAATGTGGTCGCAACTTAGTTTCATAGTCTTTATGTTACCTTAAGTAGCTTAAGTTTGAATGTGTGTCCCTACTAATTTAGGCAAACACGTCTAAAACCATTAAACGTATGTATTATCTACAACATTCAAAAGATTAATTGCAAGGAAGCTACATTTCAACGAGATCCAACTCTTGAAACAAGTTACAGTTTTTTATGCTTTACCCTGAAATAACAAGGATTCATAACAATAATCCTTTAAGATTAACAATAGAGGTTCAACATATATATCTCTTACAAAAATGGAAGAGTGCACATTACCCAATCCGAGACCAGCGACAACATATTCTAGCTCTTGTTCACCCTCTCTGAGATCCTGGCTCGAAGAGGATGCTTCATCATGGTTGTGAACTCAGACTTCTCCTCCATATTAATCTCATCCACGGCTTTCCATTCAAACTTCCACACCAGGTTCGCCACGAAATACTCCAGATGCAACGTGGCCAACCCGAGCCCTGGACATATCCTCCGGCCAACGCCAAATGGCATCATCTTGATCTCCCTCGTCCCTGTTATATCAACCTCCACCGCCTTTCCAGCCTCTCCTTCCAAAAACCTCTCGGGGCTGAACTCCAGCGGATCCTCCCACGCCTCAGGATCCCTCCCAATCTCAGCCACCATGAAGTTGATGATCGCGTCCTTAGGGATACGATACCCTCCTAGCTCTGTCTCCTCTGTCACTGCGTGTGGCAGCACGAAGGGCCCAGGCGGGTGCCTCCTGAGCCCTTCCAGTACCACTGCCTTCACATAATGTAGCTTAGAAAGCTCCTCTTCCTTCACCTCATCTGCTGATGGGTCGATGAAGCTCTTCAATTCCTCGATCAGCTTCGCCTGTATCTCAGGGTACTTGACTACATTCGCCATTATCCACTGCAACGCCGTGGAGGTTGTGTCAGTTCCTGCATTGATGAACTCCGAGCAGAGGGCCATACACTCTTCTTCCGTCAGCCTCCTCTTGGTGCCACCCTCTTGCAATTCGAGTGCCAACAGGGTGTCAGCATACGCTGTAACATGAGGGTCGGCCTCGTTGATGGAACCAGCCTCAGTTTGTCCGATCTTGGCATGGTTTTTGCGGGCGTTTATGAGGGGGATCACGACGTCTGCCTGCTGCTTCCTCATGCTGTAGAACTCCGCCCACCGGCGGTACAACAAGATCTTTGTCAGCTTCGGCATGAAATTGAGGATCTCAAAGCGCCGGATGGAGATAAGGAGCTGCCTATGGACGGTTTCGATTTGGTTGATCTGTTTCTCCTCGAGCTTGTCTCCGAAACACATGAGGGTGAGGAGGCTGAACATCGCGTAGTGGAAGTGATCAATCACCTGTCATAAACCCACATCAAAATCAGAAACAATATCAAAACGATCTTAAGTTATGTAATACAGAAGGAGTGTGCAATGACAGTAAATCTGTGTGATTTGATCAAATTATTGAACTTATCAAAATAATACAGGCCTGTTTAGTATAATTGTTGTTCATGATTTATTGTTTTTGTTTTATTGGTTTATGAAACAGAATTGTTTTGTATTAATTTTTATCTTTTAAATGGAATGAACGAAAAAAAAAAAAGAAAAAAGAAAACAAAAATCAGTTGTAGTTTTATGATTTCTGAGTACGGCATTCAGGATTTGTTTTTTTAAAAAAACGTTTCATTTCATAAAATGTTTGTTTTTTCCTTGTTGACTTTTGATTTTTTTGTTGTTTTCGATTTTCATAATTTTTTTCAGTGTCACAATGATATCAAACAGCTCTGTACAACTTTCTTTAGCCCATTATATAAATCTGACCTTGACTTCGCCGTTGCCGGAGCTGGCATCGGACCCTAGCCGTCCGATCAGTATATCAAGAACCCACCTACGAGCATGTCCGAACGCCCTGACTCTTGCAGGATGCATGATCTCCGCAGTCAGATTCCTCCTCAGCAGCCGCCAAGTCGTGCCATACCCGGCAGAGTTTATATTATGTTGATCACAGGTCGTGATCTTCGCAGTGACCGTAGGCTGCGGGCGATCAGCGAAAACCGCCCCGTTGGTAACAAGAGCCTGATGAGCCAGTTGCCGGTCGAAGATGAATATAGCCTTGCGGCGACGACCTAAGTGTAGGGTGACTATGGGACCGAACTTGTTCCTAAGTGGTTTGAGCATGTTCTCCAGCTCGGTGCCTCTCCCGATGAAACGGAGACGGTCGACGACCGACATGGGCGGCGGCCCCGGCGGGAGGTTTGTAGAGGGTACTGAAGGGGATTTGAAGAGGAGATCGAAGGTTAGTTTGATGAGGATTGAGAGGCAGAGTGTGATGATGCAGAAGAACCATGTCTCCATTTTGTTGTGTCCTCTGTGTTTGTTTTCTCAGTTTGCAAATGATGATATTTTGATTGGGATTTTGATGGTATTTAAAGGGTCTAAGATTTTGTAGGGTGGGGAATATTTTGGGTAGTGAGATTTAAAGATGTGTGTTTTTCTTTTGACTCCGTGTTTGTTTTTCTGGGATATATCCAAAACCCATTTGGCTTGGACGAACTGTAGAAGAAATGATATATGGATCGTTGTTATGGGATGATGATGATGATTGATGTCGGGTGATGTTGCGCTAAATAATGTAACGTCTTGCTGGTATGTTTGATGGTGTGCGTGAGAAATCATTTCCTTTGGGCAATAAATGTGATGGGAAAGTATTGTCTTATTTGAAGCGGATAATACGGTGGAGCACTTGTAATGGTTCTTAAATAATTTTTATCTTTAAATATAGAAAATTTGGTTAGAATTGATTTATTCAATCTATTTCTTATCCCTATCTCTATTTTTTTCTTTGTCATTCTTTTAGAATGTGAAAATATATTTGAAGAATCAATATATGAAAATATAAAATATCGATATAAGAAATCAATATAAAGAATCTATTTGATGACTAAGTAAAAATTGGATCCCTCTAATAGAAAAGAATTAGAAAAGAATGACTCCCTCAATTTCATATATTTTATATTATTTTATATATATGAATATAAATTTGGTTTTTATATCAAATCACGTCTGATCGTCCCGTAATATTTATTATGTTGAAATACGTAACTTATATAACTATTGATGTTTCACGATAAATTTATAAAAAATTACATTCGATCATCATTACACGTGTATCAAATTTTACATCGATATACGTATAAAATCAAAACGTTATAAAAATAATGGTAATGTTAGTAAAACATTGGTAAAATGGTAGTAAAAAATACTAACATCATAGAATAAAGATAAAAGATAGAGAAACGGTTACGAATGATCTTAGGTGGAGTTATCCATCCGTTTGGTCATGACTTGTGACGTCAGGCATTGGCAATGAACTCCAAATTGATCTCATGACCACAATGACGGGTTAACTGTATTGTGATATCAGATGAGTTAAGTAGTTTTTCACATTGATTGTGAAAAAAAAAACATCTTATAGATGTGAACAACATATAATCTATTAATTTACATTTTTAGATTAAATAAATGGACCCAGTTCAGACCTAATATGGATGTTGAATTTTCTTGCGAGACTCTCCCCCTAAATCCCTACAAAGTGGACCTTAATTTTTCTTTTATCTTGAATTTAGATAAGTATATTAGCACTAGAAGTATTATTTCTTAGAATTTGGTACAATTAAATTCAATCTAAACACTTGTAGCACCGATTATTGCAATTTATTTTAGATCTAAAGATTTGGATTATAAGACGTGATGGATATTTCGTTGTGAATTTTTTTTGTTTTTTTTTTTAAAGGCGTGAAAATACTAGTCACACACGATCTATATTTGGGAAACGAAGGACTTGGGTATGTGGGGCAAGAGGTTAAAATTGCATTGACCGCAGTGGTAGGACCTCGCGTAAATGCATAGCGTCGAAAAAGAAATATGGTACTTTTTCCCCCTTCAAAGATTGTATTGATCATTATTGACTGATCAATCGTTTTAATGAGAAGTATATGCACCTTTTGAATGACTTTAGATCCAGTTTGTTTATGTTTTTGTTTGTCCTTATTTAGATCTTTTGTTCATGCGTAGATGTAAGCCAAGGAATTTCATAAGGTTATTTTAATTTGATTGTATTCTTACTCAATTATCACAAAAAAAAAAAAAGAATGTCATGATCAAATATTCAGTGTTTTTCAACACTCAACGATCATTTTTAACTTGATTAACACAAAAAACATGCGTGTTTGATGGATACATTTCCGGTATCTCATAGATAGAGTTTAATTGCTGATATGCAGTGGTCTCATGTATAAACTCAATATTGAATCAACATTAGTTTCGTGTATGATTGGTTTGCTGGCAAATACTTTCTACAAGTTATTTCATTATTCAGTTTCTCGTTTCACATTAGGCGCGCATATGTTGGATAGAGAAGGCATCTTTTTCCTCAAGAACGAAGAAGTGAAAGGGAGAGCAGAGGAAAGTCACGACAACGTTGCTTTTGTGGACTGTCCATTTTAGTTGCACTTTCATGGATATGGAATATAACCCGTGATGTTACGCTCCGTCAAGACAATATATATTGTGATCCATTTTGATCCAAAAGTGGTTTCAAAACTCTACAACATGATAGAGTTATTCTATTATACTAGTACATGACAAGGTTAAGATTGTGTGACGGGAACCCCAAAGTACTATCTAATGGGTATTGAATTTAAGACTATATGTTAAATTTCCTGTTCTTTTATTTTCATTCTTTTATACCTATATGTTAACTTTACCTCATCTTCAAGCATTGATATGTTTTTTCCCACAAGCAAGACTAGAAAAGATTGACCAATTCTAAAAAAGAAAACATGGAAAATATCCTGTTCTAGATCTATATCACCAGCCGACATGATAGAACAAAAAAGCCTACCCTCAACAAGAAAACACCATGTTTAATGTTTGATGTCTATATTCCAATGATTATGAGTTATTTTTTATTCATGTCAATCGTTTTATAAGGTCATGAATTATATTCTTATTATCTGTAAAATTTGTTTTGTTTTAATGAAATTTAAATCTAAATTTCAAAAAAATAAAAAAATAAAATTAGTTGATTAATTTACATTAATCTGGTCTCTTGCAGTGGCGGGGCAACCCAGAACTAGTTTCACATTTGCTGATTAGTTCAATCCTATTAAGCAACCCTGTTGTCATGCATCACGTACTAGACGGACTCAGCGGTCCTTGGTCAACACCTTTGACGATGAGCATTATCCATGGTACAATTATTGAGAAACTCTTGATTATAAATTTAACACTGTCGAAAGGAGAATGAGTTGACTGAAATATGCCCAAGTCATTATATAAAACTCGAAACCAATCAAAGGACCTTATTCTAAGTCTCATGCTGGTCCCGGCTCTAAAGTCTTGAGCTAGGAACATTTTTATGGTAACGAGATAGTTTCCCTTTCATTTTGATGTATCTCAAGAATGATATTGCATGATTACATCGGCTTCAACATGTTTCATCATCAACCGATGATATTTATTTTTTCAATGGAGTTATGAAAGTTCTCGTTGTCTTCGATGAGTTCAGGAGAAAATAAATGATACAAAAAATTATATATCTAAATAGATGATCAAGTATCAAAATAAGAAACAATTGATGATATCATTAACATTTCCTTAGTATGAAAAAATGACTGGTGAAAGTTCATCATCTATGGATGGTTAACATGAGTCGATGTTTCACCGTTTATAAAATTAATAAGAGTTGACATGAACAGGTGCGTGTTTCCACCCGTCTTACAAAAATGTTGATGGGAGAGCTACATCAAGAACTAAGAACCAATGCGTAGAGCGTGCACCAATCCCCAATTCACCCCAAATCCAAAATGCAACCCTCAAACCCTAATCGAAATCGCAAGCCTCAGCAAATCTGCAGAACGAGGGATGAGAAGACGAACAAGGAGACAGCCGATAGCATGGTCTAGTGCTAATTTTCAGCTTTTCGAGGGCTGTTGTTGCAATGTGGATAGTGTGTAAGACATTTGATTAATCTTGAATGAACTCAACTCAACTTGCTCAACTCTTGATTAAGAGGCTTCACTTTGCAAATCGAGAGGCAATTGGAGTTGGAGTCGCGGAAGCCAGGTTAGAAAGAGTCTTGGAAAAAACAAATGGAATCTTTATATAGCAAAAAGGTATAAGTAAGAAGAAGCTATAAGTAGAAGATGGTAAGCAGATGCTCGACAGGGTTGGTCCTGGCTGTATCAGTGTTGAGGCTTCATTTGATAAGTAGTGGGGAACTAAGGGATGTTCTTTTGAACACTATAGATGGTTATTTGACTGCAAAACAATTGGCAACAAATGTGCTCCTCCTTTCGATTGCTTTTGCAGGAGTAAGAGCTTTTGCCACTTTATTCGACAATGGTTGCTAATTAGGAGACAAAATCAGTATAGTTGGAATATTCTGAATTTCTGATTATTCTGACAATTATTTGCTGGATTATTGGTGTTTCGTAGTTGTCATCATTGCCACCATACCTTTTTCAATTTTCTTTCTTCACTTTGTCTTGTTTCATCGAGAAACTTATTAACACTAGTTTCTTCTTTGATTCTTCTTCGAGACTTCTACTCTTTGATTGGAATTTCATAACCTTACAACTAAGAAGCAACAAGTTTTGGGTCGCATTCTTACAGGATTTTTTCGCTATCTAGTTAAAATAGAAGATGAAAAGCAATCAAGTAATAACTTTGAAATGTAATATGAGGATAGTAAATAAAAGTTGAGAGATGCTACGATTTTTGCATGGGTTAATCTACTATTAAGAAAGCACCTCAGAATTTTCAACTCAAGTACAATGATCACTTCAATCTTTCTCTCCTGGAAGAAATTTGGGCATGAAGAGGGTGTTTCATGAGAACAAAGGGCTCAATGTGATTCTCAGCGAGATCAATGTCATCTCCTTCCACAGGTTTCCAATGAAACTTGAGCACCAAATTAGCCACAAAATACTCCAAATGCATCATTGCTAAAACATAGCCTGGACAAATACTTCGTCATGCCCCAAATGGCAGCATCTTTATCTCTCGGGTACATGTTATGCCAAACACTTCTTGCTCATTGCCGCCTCCTTCCTCTCCCAAGAATCTCTCTGGCTTAAACTTCATTGGCTCCTCCCATACTGTTGGATCCCATGCCATCTCAGACACCTTGAAGTTTACTATAGAACCTTTTGGAACTCTATATCCAGCCAACTCCACTTCTTCAGTTATCAATCGTGGTAGTGAGAAGTGTCCAGCCGGGTGCCTCCGCAATCCTCCAAAATCACTGCTCTTAGATAATGCAATTTTGGCAAGTCCTCTTGCTGAACTTCCTCTGTTGCTTCTCCTATGATGTCCTTGATAAATATCTTTTCTTGTATAGCGGGATACTTGACAACATTGGCCATTGTCTATTGCAGTATTGTGGAGGTGGTGTCACTTCCAGCAACGATAAGCTCATTGCACAAGTTTATTATCTCATCCTCGGTCACTGCCCTCTTCTGTCTTCCTTCCTCCGGTTTCAACTCAAGCAGTGTATCCACATAGATAGGTAGGCCATAGTCTTTAATGTCCCATTTTGCTTCCTTAAATATATTCTGATTATCTGTCGCCTGTTTTCGTGCTCGTATGTGAGGGAGTATCGCCATCTCTAGATTCTTCCTTAATTCAAGAAATTCATTCCTTTGATGATAGTATACCGTCTTACCCAACACTGGCCATTGATCTAGGACTTGGAACCGGCTTCCAGATTGTATCATTTTCCTGGTTGCTTTCTCCCTTTGGCTGATGGATTTCTCATCTAGGTTTTCTCCATAGCACATGAACGCAAGTAAGTAGAATATTGCAAACTGGAAATGTTCTAACACCTCAATGACACCCTTATTCGGACTGTCGTAAGACTCAGAACCGGCCTTGAGACGGTCCTTGAGACCTTGTATGGGAGGGGTGGAGGAATGTGGCCATGTTACGGCATAGAAGGCGCCAAGTAGGCCCATATTCAGCCGAGCTAACAGTTTGCTGGTTGCTAGTCTTGATTTTCCCTGTCATTCCTGGCTTGACTCGGTCAGCAAACACGCTGCTGTTCTGGACAAGTGCCTGGTGGCCTATGATACCACTCGAGACTATAAATGTCGGGGTGGAGCTAAAAGGCAGGGTGACAATGGGGCCATACTTAGAGAAAAGTGATCGGAAGATGGCTTCAATTTCAGGGAGAGTTTTCCCAAACCAGCCTATCATGCCCAATAGTGGTACTGGTGTTGGCGCTGGGAGGAAGGGGAGCTTAGTTTTCTTCCCTTCATGTCGAGAGGTTGATAAAACATAGAACAAGGATGTCAAGAAAACCAGTGGGCATAAAGTTATACCATATCTCCATTGTTCGCTTCTCTAAATTGGTAGAATTTAGTCTGATTATGCACTGGGGTTTTCTCATCAACAATGTAGTAATTATGTAGAAAATATTTAGCACTTCCGGTGATCCTTTTGGCTTCTTCTTCTTGTGTTGTAGCATTCTCTTCTTAATTAATGTCAGAATTCCACTATGGCCTAGGCCTAGAATGCCATTTTCTTTGTCATCCTTTTGTGAAGAATGAACAATTCTTCTCCTCGGTCTAGAGGCCATTGCTAATCTTTTTTGATACTCTTTAGAATTCTACTCCTGATGATCATACTTTATGGCGGGGCATCAACCGTTATCACGAAGAAACTTGTTATGGTGGAACTACTACCGAAGCCATTTAATGCGTTGTAACTTCGGTGAAATTCTTAGTTGAATAGCTTATGGTATTCATAGTCAAATTGCAACCTAGAAGTAAATAATCATATGATATGGACTCACCATTTGGCCGGAGAAGCTCTTCCCCGCTATACTCTATCAATTATTTCAGTCGTCATTGACACGCTTAGTGGAATTACATGACCTTTTTTTTAATAATAATGTTTTTCCCTTGTAGAGCAGGATTTTTCCCCCCTTTTGTGTGCTTGTTTCCAATACCACAATTGTCCTTTATTTTTGACTTGCTACTATGACTATCTTTGTAAGGATACCATTTTTTTAGTATTGGCCTTGTCTGTGTCACCATAACTGTATCTCGCTGAATGATTCTTCTTCACATGTGCACCTCTTCACTCATCATCCATGTGTTGAATTTAGTGGCCATATACATGATTGTGGGATATCTTGCTATGAGCTAGAGAAGTGATGTATGAGCAATGAACAAACAGACTCTATCTAGAATCTAGTGGGTTACTAGGCTTTTTGAATGGGAGATACTCTATTGATAAAGTGATACACAGAATATGCACCATGAAAGCTTACATTGGTGTTAAGTCAAGTTCATGCAAACTTGTGAATGTGACCTACCGTATTGGTGACAAGGAATTTGCACACATCTTATCGATTGCCGTGCCAATTTTAAAAGTGGAGCTTTCCAGAATCTGAAGGTTTATCTCATATGCTTTTTAAGTTAACGGTTCTGGACTCACCCAAACTAAGAGCTATTAAGAATCCAAAAGTATATGGAGCCATTATGTAGCCATGTTTTCTTGCTGGTATTTGTACCAATGATATTCTCTATGTGGAGAGAGTTTCCTGGCCTGTTCGGTCCTGCTAGGAAGTTATACCTATTAAAGTAGCTCGGTTTCTGGAAGACTGATATCTGGTATAACTTTCTTGCTTGATTGTTCTCGGTAAAAAAAAAAAAAAAGGTTTAGTATTCTTGGTTAAGGAAAGTTCAAAAGGTCGACCGAATCTTTGTTTCCACACTAAGGCTTACAATAATTTATCTTGTTTGAGCAGAAGTTAGATTTTTTTCAGCTATTTGAAGATTGAATGGTGATGACATTAGACAATAGCTTTACTTCATATTTTACACGACATGTATTTGATTCTTCTTTTTTGCAATTTGTAGACCTCGTCCAGGGAAAGAAAATGATGCAAGAAGGTTTGAAGAATAAATCGATGTTCAAATGGTTCTAGCATCATCTTTTTCAAGTTGGTGCAATCGCCTATGGTGGGTTGACTGAAAAATGGCGAGGACGCATGGGAAAGTTTGTCAGTTTTTGAAGCAATCGATGTCCAGGTAAATTGGGCATTCCACAAGCAATGATATACTTATTTTCTTATCTTCTTCTTCTAATCCTTGGTGAAAATTTCACCTCCTACTGTGTTAAACACCAAGAGTTGCGTGACTAATGGCAGTCTTTTGCTGCTTGCAAGGGCAAGAGGTAAGATGCTATCTTCCATGGTAAATTTAAGTGGTTTATAAGGGTCTGGTACTGATTGGGTTCCACTGTCTCTGTCCGTGTAAAGAGAAATATATGCATGGGACTAATCGAAAGTGGCTTGCTACACTGTTACAAGGATTTTCTAGCATGAAGCACCTAATTACATGGCCTAGTGATTACTATTTTACTTTCTTCCTTTTACCTTCTGTTCTAGCTTGGTTTAGGTATGGTCGAAAAACATCAAGAATGGTGGACATTAGTTATCAGGACCCCTGGGGTTGCTTTGTTCTGGGCAAAATTAGGGCCTGAATTGGATGCTTCATCACAACAAAAGGATCATGCTCCTCATCCAGATTAATATCATCTCCTGGCACAGGTTTCCATTCGAACTTCAGAACCAAGTTGGCCAAAAAATACTCCAAATGCGTGATCGCCATGGCATAGCCAGGACAAATTCTTCTGCCTGCTCCAAAAGGCATCATCTTTAGCCCATGACTTCCTGTTATGTCTAATGCATCACTTCCTTTCTCTTCTTTTGGCAAGAACCTCTCCGGCTTGAACTTCATCGGCTCCTCCCACACCTCTGGGTCCCACCCCATCTCAGACAACATAAACATCATGATTGAGTCTTTTGGTATCGTGCAACCACCTAGCTCTGTATCCTGCATTACTGAGTGTGGCAGTAAAAAGTGTAGGGGTGGGTGCCGCCTGAGTCCTTCTATAACTACCGCATGCAAATATGTCATCTTTGGCAAATCCTCTTCCCTGATCTCTTCTTCATTATCACCTGCTACACTCTTGATTTCTTCGTATATCTTCGCTTGAATATCTGGGTACTTGATGATATTGGCCATTATCCATTGCAACACTGCCGAGGTTGTATCAACACCCGCAGTCACAAATTCTACGCATAAAGTTATGATCTCGTCCTCTGTTAGGTTCCTCTTTTCTCCATCCTCATCTAATTCCACCTCAAATAAAGAGTCGACATATGTTGGCACATCATGTGCAAGAGGATCCTCCTTTTTCTTCATTAACATTTCTGGACTCAGCTTATCAGCTTGCTTCCGGGTTCTTATGAGTGGGAGAATTATTTCTTCCAGTTCCTTTCTCATGCTAAGGAACTCTTTCCATCGATGGTGCAAGAGTGTCTTGGCCAAGATGGGGTGGGCATCCAAGATTTGGAACCGGCTGGCTGATGCCAGTATGCGGCGGTTTGCTGTCTCTAATTGTTTGATTGGTTCCTCATCTAGCTTGTCACTAAAGCATACAAGGGACATCAAACAGAACACTGCATACTTAAGATGGTCAAACAAGTGGACTACACCAATGGTGGGGCCAAGTTGGGATTCTGAGTCGGCCAAGATGCAACGGTTAAGAATTTCGATGGTACGTTTGCGGGAGGAGGAGAAGGATCCGAAACGAGAAGGGTGGAGGAATGTGACAATATTGCGGCGAAGAGAGCGCCAAGTAGGGCCATAGGTGGCTGAGTTGATGTTGTGCTGATTACTGGTCATTATATTTCCTGTCAAATTTGACTTGGGACGAGCAGCGAAGATCTGACCTCCTTGAACAAGAGCCTGGTGGATTAGTGTGCGGTTTGAGACCAATATGGTGGGGGTAGATCCCAATGGGAGTTTGATTATCGGGCCATACATTGAGAAAAATGACCGGATAATGGCTTCAACTTCGGGGGCTTTCTTCCTTAGTAGCGTGAACTTTGTGATAAAGGTCATGGATGTTGGCCCTGGGGGGAGAGGGGGCTGCTTGTGATTCTTTGCTTTCTTTGCCTTCAGCTGGGAGCTGGAGAAAGAGCTGAAGAAGAATGAGAAGAGAGCTAAAGAGCTGATTGTGAGGAACATTGCAAGCCATGTCTCCATTTTTCTTTACAAATTACAACGAGCCTCAAGTAAGTGAAACTTTGAGCTCAACACGAGACGAATAGTGGTTCTCATTGTCCTTGGGCGATGACAACTTATAGGAGATTGAGTTTAAAGGAGTGGAATGAAAATCCTTGTTGAACAGCGGTACTACATGAAGCAGTGAAACATGTCCTTTTTGTTTTTTTGAAACATGTCCTTTTCGATCCTCGTTGGTCCAATAATTCTACCGAATGTATTAAATACTGAAACAAAGCTCTTAGTTAGTGGAGTTTATGCTTTTACGTGCATGCCAATTTGGATTTTTATTGGTGTAGTACATTGAGATGAAATGAGATAGCCGACTCATAAATCAAGATAAAAGAAGATAAAATGAGATATTTTTTTTGTTGACGATAATGATGTCGATGTTGATAATAGGACAATAAATAGTTCGTTGAATGGTTTTAAGTATGAAATTTTTATTATTCTCTCTATCCCATAATAAATACAATGATTTGATCCGGATCACAAATTTATGTGTGAGTTGTGTTTTTTGGATTTTAGTGGGATTAGCGAGATTTACTTTAAGAATTGAAAGGAAGTTAGTGCAGCGTGTAGTTGTGAGGGGATGTTTTGTGTGAAAAAAAAAAAAAAAAACATTGCATGTAGATTGAGATAACCAAAATAGAAAATATTACACGTATTATGGGACATTGGGAATAATATGGAGCCAGAACGCATGTGATGGTCATTGATGTCAATGTTACCTTTTCCGATGATTGGTCCATGAATTCTTTTTCTTTCGGTCAGTGTAACTGTTGCTTGGCGTGATTGTTTGAAACTGGTTCATAATTTCAAAAGTGAGGTCATTTTCTTAAAATGATTTATCTGCTTTTGAGCAATGAAGCGGTCCAGGCTATCTACAACTTGTTAATTGTAGCACCTATTATGGACGAAAGAAGGGGCAGTTAACAGTATAGTCAATAATTTTGTTAGTATTCAATGTATTGCGGTAAAACTCAAAAGTAGACTAGCAATCATAAATTCAATCTTGACACGCTTCATAGTTCTCTATTTGCTTTTCCTGGTTTGATCTTATCTGGAATGGGTAAAAGCTGGTTAAATGAATAATGATTTGTCTATATATTTGACGAAAAAGAACGTGCGTATGCCCTACGTGTGTTTGTGCCATTTTTGTGACGCATAGAATTCTAAAATGCTTGCTAAGGTGAATTTTGTTTCTGAAATGCTTGCCTTGGTGGTTATTGTTTCTAAAATGCGCACTTGATGAATTTTCTAAAATTTATGAGTTCATGCTACTCTTCTTGCTTGTGCTCTCCCTAGCTTGAGAAGATCTATGTCAAATTAATAACTGGTTATTAGAATATTGTCAGCTTCTAGAGACCGAGCTTGACTTACTGATTAGAAACTCTTTAATTTTACATCACTTCAGTGGAACGATCTGATTTAACTACAAGTTTATATTAAGGCTATGCATAGGTAGGCATATTACTCCAAATCGAGCTGATAGATGCCACATTTATGCAACTTGTGTGCTTGTTGAAAGATTTGAAGATGTGAAATCAAGATAATCAAAACAAGAACACACAAATTTAACGTGAGAAAACCCAAGTATCGGGAGAAAATCCTCACAAATCACACCATTACAAACCGTATTGACAAAACATTATGAGAAGATCAGATTACATAGTGTCTCACATCGTATTAGATCACAACTCAAATCCTAAAAACTCATTGAGGACGAATAACAATATGACTGTATTTATAGACCCATAAAATAACAAGATTTAAATAAATAAATCTCGCTGACACAGCCCGAGGCACGGCCTCCCTGATACGGCCATGTCTGCCCCGACAGGGTCGTGTTTGCTCTAGAGAGGAAAATGCCTTCCTCTGAAACACGGCCTCCCTTTAGCCGTTTCGGTCATCACCGTTTCAGTCTTTCATGGGACCCCTGTGATGGGTTGGCGTAGCGCATGTCTGTCTGGGTCGTGAAGTAGCCGACAACCTCATTAGTTGTCTTACGTTCTTATTCTCCATGAATGGTGTAAATGTGTAGAATGAGTTGGTCCCTGCATTTTAGCTGCTGCAAAGTTGGATAATGTATTATGTGATTATTGGGATAGATTGGATGTTTTGTGTCTGATGCAGGGCGTACTACAGGAGCTGCCAATAGTGTTGCCTAAAAGCTGGTCTTAGTAAGACATGGCATGCAGCAACAGATGATAAATGTAGGAGGAGACTGGCTGAATATGGAACCATATGATGCAGCTCCTTGATATCTTGGTTTATTACGAGATAAACTTGGGTGGACTGGATTGTTATACTTGGAGTCTCTAATTGAGGTTAAGGATAGTGATGCTACATTGGATAACTGACCGAGATAGAATATGCCCTGTGGTCTTTTCTCTTACGGGCCCTTGTGCCTGTCTCACTCTCCACTTTCTGCAAGTTATGTTTACATCATACCCCTCAAGAGAAGAAGTATTCGTCTCTTGTGTCATTTGGTAACTGCTCTCAAGATGGCAATACCTCTCCAGCACTAGCTTTCTGTTTATCAGCTATTTCTGCAATTTAAGGCCAATAACAAAAATCAACTGATTCAATTGCGTTTTTTAAAAATTCAGACTCTTTTATTCGCCTTTGACTTTCAATTTTATAAACCTTCCTTGTCAGGTACTTAGTCTAAGCAGTTCTTCACAGTTTATTCTAAATAATATGAAGGTAAGATAAATGCAGAAGCTGGTATGCCGCTTAAACCTGCTGTGGTTGATTGGGGGTTTGCGTTGGTTATATACTACTCAAAATAGTGGGGTGGCAATTTGACATTTTCTTGTTTATTTATGTAATACCTGCTCTTCTGTAGTTCTAGATATCACTAGAAATTTAGGTTCTTGGTTGTGCATAAACTGATGTTTCACCAGAACAGTGAACTCATGCTTTTATGTCGAGCCTAAATCTCTCGCTCTATCCCTTTCTGTTCATCTTTGCTAAATTTGTGAAAATGTACTTCTGATGGAGTATGCTCAAAACATCTGTTGGTTAATGTTCGACTATCTCCACTTGCTTAATGAGGAGCCTTTACTTCTCTAATTTTGTCTGTCATATGACTGCTTCTGATCACCAGAAGGTGAAATCTTTGTTTATATTGGCTATTTATGTATCACTTGGATTCTGTTAGTGACTGCATCACTGCAAATACCGGTTTGTAATTCCTTCATGATTTCCATGAAGCTCATTGCCAGAGCACATCACAGAAACCACACAAAAGAAAGGGATGTGAAAAGATTCTGGACCTACTGGTGTTTATTACTTGAGACTACCAAATACGAGTATACATCTCACTTACAGCCTTACAGGAGTCAATGTAGCCAAGTTGTTATCGAGGCAAGAAGGACGGAAGAAAAGGTGATGTTTCGGTAGTAGATGAAACACTCCTCATCAGAGCTAAGTTTGATCTGGTTATGGCCTTATGGGTCAAGACTTTTCTAGCAAGGATGCAGTCAACAGAATTAGGGCTCTTAGAGGTGAGTGCTTGGTGACCCCAGGAGCTACCAACACTCGAGCGCTAGGATGGCCATTCTTTTGCAACTTGGGAAAATCTGTTTTCTCATATCAATTATGTGTTGCTTATGATGGGAAAGGTTTAAAATGATAGTAATGAATTATATGTCAGATAGGTCAAGTTTATTCAGATGAGGATTGGATCAGGATGGTCAGCAAATATGGCGTTATTATGGTCAGTGCTTAGTGGCCAGGAGCTACTGGAGACTGTTAGGCTAGGATTGTTGGTCTTTTTTTGCAAGTTGGGGTACATCTCCTATCTCCTATCAATGTGTCCTCATTATGGTAGGATAGATGAAGTGTGAAAATTTATCGGAACTTGAAGTAAGATAAGTGGAGGTGACACCATGTTAGCTTCCAATCCAAATCAGTTCTTCTAATACTCGTCAAGTTGCATAACAGTCAAGATGACAAAGGCCAACTTTATCTGTGTAGTTGATGCTTCTAACTTAAGCATGTACTCTGTTGATATGGAGTAATTCTTATGAAGATAGTTGGTCTATACTTGTTGATATGCGTCTGGGAAATTGCAGCTAGTATGACATCTATTTGCAGATTGTTGAGTGATTGCACTGTCTTCTCTAAGAGCTTCTGCATTGTATCTTTGGCCCAATTGAACCCTGAAGGCTGAAACTACTTTGCAGGATCTTAGGAAGTTCGCAGCTTGGTGCCTTCTATTCTGGAAGTTTGCATAAGTAAAGTGGCAGAAGTTGGTTTAGGTAATCGGTTGCTCTCTTGTTTCCTATTAGCTATATTTTTTTAAAAAAATATTTGCAGTTCCTGTTATTGGAATTTGTGTCTGCTTGTCCTCTGTTTCTTTCTGGATTGGTGCATGCGAATTGTCCAATTACTATTTTGCGGCTGACAATAGTTAGCTGTTTTAATTATATAATGCTAAAGTGGCTTTGTGCCTGATAATTAAATGCTCTGGTCCATGCCCCTAATGTTGGTAACCCTTTCTCTATCATGTATAGCCTGGTCCATTTTTATTATACAGCTCAAAAGGTGTTACTTTTATCAATATAATGGAGAATCTAATGGGGTATGAGCTTTTGTTGATTGTTGGTGTGTTGACATACATCCCAAAGTCTGTATTTTTCGTTATGGTGAAAATGAAGAGTTGAATCATACACCTCAGGGATATGCTTTGTAATTGCATGCCATTTGACAATAGCATAAGCATGTTTCGAGGTTATTAATCTGCTACCAAGATCTTGGGAGGGATTACGAGTTCAATTTTAGATTCAAATCTTTAGCGTGACTATATTCCTTTTGCGTGGCTTGGTGGTTATTAGTAGATACAACGAGAAGCTAGTTATGATTCTGTGGAGATCATCTGTGTATGAACTTTAAGGTTTCTTGCTTATCAGCTTATGCATACAGCTGATAAAAACCAATAGTCATCTTCCGTTGCTCCCAAATTAAAATATAGCCTGGATAAGACCTCATTGCTTTCATAAGTCGAGTTATATTTCTCTTCCATCTGTGCTACCAAGATATTCTGGAGGGGCTTTATTTGATGTCCTGTGTCTACTCTCTACCATAGGAAGAGGAGATATTATGTGCAGGGGAACATGAACAATCAATCCTTGTGAAACTACATCTGCTAATTTAAGCATCTTTGATAATTTCCGCTAGGCTGAATCCTTTTCTGTTACCTCCTCTCCTTGTAATCTCTTTATCCTATTAAGTCAATTGGCATTTTGGTATAGAGCTGGAGGAGATAGTTGACTATATTGGTCATTTATTGCTGCTAGCAGTAAGAATTCAGATATCAGAGAATAGAGTTTCAAGCACCTTTCGAGGTTGTTGGATTGGAGATAGTTGCCAAATTGGCATCTGAATGGGGCCTTGTAGAGATTGGAGCCTTTGTCACCTGATTTATGGTATAAGGAATAGTTGACAGTGCAGTTTATTATGGCTGAACTGTAATATGAGTACCAGAATTCACTAGATGGAACTGCTTTGACATATCGGTAAATGTCGTGAATACACTTTTGGATACTTCACATTATACCTCAACTAGATCTCTACTTATGAATATATAACTTTCGAATGTATTTTTTGTGATGTACTCCATTATATTGTATTTTTTCTATTAATAATAAATAATTCATTTTAGATTAAGTAGTTATATTTTGTTTTATAAACTTCAATTTATCGATTATTTATGCATTGTTCAATTATAACAAACTTCAAGTATTGGATAATACATAAAGCTATCAACATTACTATAATATGAGATAATGAAATACAAAAATTTAATTTTTTAATGTGATTATTCATGTCATAATCGATCAAAGAAGAGCTCGATCAAATAAAAAATATGTGATATTGTTGTTTCAAGCTTTCAAATAGTTACTTAATCAATTCATATGCTTGAGAATGAAGTTTTTTTTTTTTGATAAGGCTTGATAATGAAGCTTTTAAAGATGTTAGTTAATTTATTGTGAAATCTACCAATAAAAAATTCGCGTGGATGACTAATCAATAAAAAATGGATTAGTCAATAGAAAATGGATATGTGGATGGCCAACAAAAAAAAATTCTTATATTTGTATTATATATTTATAATGATGTCAATCCTAATTGTGTCCCGTGTAAATATTTCAACCATGCTCACTATGTATAGTTCGCAAAAATCAAGCCCGCAGAACAACAAGAACTACAAACCAACCTTATGCAACAAGTGAACAACAACCACAATATCTACAAACTTAGCATAAGTGGCGGCAACAAATCCGTCCTATGTGGTTATCTTAAAAATATTTTTTTAAAACTAGGATGAATTATCCAAACATACAGAAACTTGAAAAAAATAACTAAAAGATACACAAGAAATCAAAATTCCAAAAATATATATAATTTATCTATATCATTTAAATCTCTAGCTCTATTCTCATCTCCACTCCAACCCTTATAAGCATCCAACAGTCGTCGGAATCCGACCACCGCAGTGGGCATTTTTGCTGGACTCCTGCCATAATCGTCGGAATTCGACTACATCATCGAAATCTAGCCGAAATTTAAAACTTCGTCGGAATCCGGTCACGTTGTCAGAATATGAAATAGAACGCATGATCAAAAATAAAAATAGAACGTCAATACAAACATGAAACAGAGCGACAGTACAAAAATAAAACAGAGTTCTTGTTACAACAGACGTTCGGTTTCGAAATAAAGTGTCTGTTCTAACGCTCTGGTTCGAAACAACGCGCATGAATAAAAAATAGAAAATAACAACAATATAAGACTATACATCATTAGATCTCGACATCATCCAAAAAATGAAACAGAACGCATGGACAAATGAAACAAAGCGCATGCACAAAAAATGAAATAGAGTGTATGTCCCTGAATAAAATAAAGCGCATATACAAAAAAATAAAACAGAACGCATGAACAAATGAAACATAGCGGATATACAAAAATGAAATAGAGCGCATGTTTTCAAATGAGACAGAGCGCATGAATAAATGAAACAGAGTGCATGTATAAAAATCAAACAGAACATATGTTTTCGAATGAAATCGAATATATGTACGAAAAATAAAACATGAGTTTTGTATGAAGCAGACATATGGTGGTGATAATAACGAACCACATCTCCATTGTTTCACACTAAATTTAGGAGAGAGTTTTGTGATTTGGCATCAATCAAATATATAGGAAAACAGATGCTTTCATCTTCTAATTTATTCTTAAATTTAAATTTTCTTTTTAAATCATTATAACATTGCTATGACATAGGCTAGAGATGCCTTTCAGGGGTTGGTAGTCCTCTTAAGTATGTAGCCACTTGATTAGATACAACTATGCTGAAATCATTTAATGTCTACAAACCATATGAATCTCTCATTAGAATGACAATCTATCAGATTTTAAATACACCAGTCAAATATATAAGTTTCGAAATAAAATATCGAATTTAATATCAACTTCCAGGTTTGTTAAAACAAATAATGATGAATGAAATAAAATAAATGAATAAAATAAATGAACTGCCTGGGGCTGTTCTGAGTAGAGTGGGATTGATGAGTTGGTTGTTTTTGCGATGGTGAAAATGAAATTGTAGAATCATACAACTAAGGTATTGCCCCCGTTAAATTCATTCGGCAATTCTCAGGTTGCGTTGCTTGTGTAGGTTGGGTGGGAACGCGAGTTCTGCTTTGTATTCCGAATCTATGTACTGATTCTATATTCCCCTTTTCATGGTTGATTATAAGTAGCTGATAGGCTGTTACACATTGATTTGTGCTAGTTTTGATTTCTATGAGAGAGTATGAGTGTCCCTGAGGTTTTTTTTTCTTATTAGCTTATCCATGCTGCCAGCAAAATCAGTTTTTGCCTTTTGCTGTTGTTTAAAAATCACACGAGAGAGATGCCCATGCAGTGCTCCTGATGAGCATAGTAGAGCATTGTAAAGAGTCTCTTGTATCATCTTCCCTGCCATTTCTGCTGCTTGTAGTCCACAGGGGCTTTCTTTGTCGGCCAGTGTCTCTACCAAATACAAGGAATCACTAAGAAGAGTTGAAGATGCCATAAGTCCTTGTGAAATCATAATTGTTAGGCATATTCGATAATTTTTGCTGACTGAAAGCTGCTTCATCTCTTAACATTGGTTGTTATCTTATATTGAAGTGGAATACAGGGCGAGGTTGCCCGTTAATTACCGCAGCCTTGAAAGTTTATTGCTGCCAGAAATAAGGAGATAAGTGCATTGACTTATGAGTATTGATGATTACTCGGCTGTAGAAGATTTGACTTTTTTTTATAATAATAAAACCACTCTTTAAAGATCTAATTCAACGCCCTGTATAGAAGAATCACACCCCTATAAATTATAAAATCATAGGATAAGCTTAACACATAATTCAAATGAGACCAGTTCATTTGATTTAGTTAAATGAGATCTTTCACTCGTTAGTTACTAGTAAGTGAATTATCAGTAAGTGTTACTTGGATGTTGTTAGTACTAGATATCTATTCTTATTAGTTACCAATCGATCACCTAAAAGTTACTCCCTTCATCCCATGAAGTGCAACACTTCCCTTTTTCAACCAATGTCAATAAAACAGTGCAATGTTTCCTCATTTGTTAATTTGTTCAAATCTCAGACATTAAATTGCTTTTTCTATGTTACATTATATTCCAGTCATTCATCTCTCAATTGATATAGCAAAATCCACTAACTTCTTTCTTAAGGTCATTTTAGTAACATATTCAGAAACTCGACACATAAATGATAAATTCTCATACCGAGTTAACGGTTGCTAACATTATGGAAGAGAAAAACATAACAATGTCCTTTCTTGTTTTCATTTTAAACCTAACTAGGGTTTGAGTGTCGAACTCGAAACCTCCCCTCTCCCAATGCAACAATCGTTGTTGCAGCCATTATTATCGTTGCTGTCTCTATTGTCGTCACTATTGCTAGAGGAAAAAGTTGTGCAGAGGACAATATGATCATACAACTTTTTGCCGCATATGTAATTTTTAGGCCACAAACATACTGTTTAAGGCCAACACAATTCAGAGTTTTCCCTTTGCTTTGAGGTCTACATGTCCTACTTACACTACTGTGCTAAACAGCCCCCACGAAATCAATATGTGATGTTCTTCTTCAAACGTCCTTCATTTTCTGTCATCTTCATCATCTTCTTCTTCCTTTGTGTTCCTTTGTTAGCATTGTCTTCTTCCACATTGTCATCATCTTCCTTTTTCGAGTTGTTTTCTTCTTCCTTCATCAACTTCTTCCTCGTCGTTCTATGTAATGGCGTTGATCATTGCCGACCTTTAAGGGTGATATGTCATATCATGATCTCACACTGTACATTATAAAAACTAGAATACTGGTCCGTGCGCTGCACGATATGAGATCATAATATAAAAATAATATTGAATCAAATATGTATATTAACTTAACTATAATTATATCTATTTTAGTATTAAAATATGTTATGAACACCAATATATAAATAAAATAAACTTCTTATATGATATAGAGATCGTTGTGCTTAGGTGGTTTAATGAAGTGGTTTAATGAATAATGAATACTGTAAGATATGATCACTCATTATTTGTGTTAAATAAAAGGAAAATTTACCCAAAACTATAAAAACTTGAAAAAAAAAACTAAAATCACACGTGAAAAAAAAGTGAAAAACATATAATTTCCACAGGCATTTTGTTCCAAAAAAAAAAAAAAACAGGGCACGTGAGGAAAACATACAACTTTGCCAGGCGTTTTGTTGCTGTTCAAAACTAAATGTCTGTTCCCTTCATACAACAAGGGCACTCTGTGGTTTACACAACAAAAGCGCTATTTTTAAAATTGTAGTTTTTTGAAATTATTTTTCCGCATGTAGGTTTTTAAAATTATTTCTGATTTTTTGTAATGTAGGTAATTTATTGTGAATAAAATGATTGTACAAAAATTATTTTAGTTTTATTATTAATTGTTAGTATTTTTGTTGCATAAAAGATTTATACATTGATATGATTTTATTTATTTTTTTATCATCGAATACTTATAAATTTGATAATTTTAGAGAAAATCATCCAAAAATACAAAAAGTTAAAAAAAACCCAAAAAGGTACACAAGGAATAAAAATTACAAAATACATACACTTAATCAATCTCATTTAAATCCCTAACCCTATTCGCATCTCCACCCCAAGCCCTACCATCACCTAATCACTGTCGGAATCCGATCACGTCATCAAAATCTTCGTCGGAATCCTGCAACGTCGTCGTAATTGGGTCGGAATCTAAAACATCATCGGAATCTTCGTCAGAATCTGACTACGTCGTTGGAATATGAAACAGAGCGCCTAAGTAAAATCAAAATAGAGTCCATCATCAAAACTAAAAACAGAACACATGTACAAATGAAATAGAGATATTGAATAAATGAAATAAAACGCATTAATAAAATATGAAACATAATATAGTACGAGACTATGCATCATTAGATCTCGACATCACCCAAAAAATGAAACAAAACATATAAACAAATGAAACAGAGCTCATGTATAAAAAATGAAACAGAGCGTATGTTGCCATATAAAATAGAACGCATGTATGAAAAATGAAGTAAAAGGCATGAACAAATGAAACATAGCACATGATCAAAAATAAAAGCAGAACATCAATACAAAAATAAAACAGAGTGTAGGTACAAAAATGAAATAGAGCTCCTGTCAGACCAGACGCTCTATTTCGAAATATAGCGTCAATATAAAAATAAAACAGAACGTATGTTCTCAAATGAAACAGAGCGCATGCACAAAAATGAAACAGAACGTATGTTTCCGAGTGAAACAGAATGTATGTACAAAAAATAAAATAGAGTGCACGAACAAATGAAATAGAGCGTATCGCTGTTGAAAATCCTAATCATAGTTAAATGGATATGATTCTGACAAAATCCTTTTTTCACTTATCCTCAAATTGACAACAAAATATAAAGCAAACACATAATGTAAATACCAGCACACAAAAACAATCACAAAGCACAAAAGAACATATTGTCATTTTAACTAGCCTTTACAGCAATAGCATTTGCGCAATCCCTAACAGACCCCATAACACAAAGCATGTATCACTATATATGCTAGTGGTCGATCAACTCTTTCACAGTTCTCACAAAACCCATATCACTCTCAAATCTCACTCAAAGCTTCTATAGCCACCTACTGATCTCTCAAAATCCAAGAAAAACCCTAGCATGGAGGCTATTCAAGAGCGACAAAGTGAGGGATCGTCGGTCAGGAACTCGGTGGAGAATGTTACCAGGATTGGGCTTAAGATCAGGTTCAAGTTAGCACCAAGACCTATTCTCCTTCCTTTGCTTGTAGTGGAGCCTGAAGCAACATTAGAAGATCCCCGTTGTGTGATACAAAACCTCACCACTCTCCGCCCTTACTCCACCTTAACAATCATTTCACCCTTGCATCGCCACTGATCATAGTCGGAATTTCATTAAAGAGTGAAATTAAGGCCTAGGAGGAAAGGGAGAGGGAGAGGGATAGGCGATGTGGTGGTAGTGAGAGCCGTCGATCATCGTCGGAATTTCATTATAGAGAAGCTATAGCTCGTCTTCACCAAGATGCTGACCCTATTCGAGCGATTCTCCCCTTCGATTCGATTCGTCCTCGATCGGTTTATAGTTTGCTCGATTCAGAGCCGAATGGTGAAGCGAAAAAGATGATGAATAAGAATAAAGAGGAATTTGAAGAGTGAAATCTTGTGAGACCTTTACAAGCATTGATGGTTTTGGACTTGGTAAGAGACGGAGAGGAATTAGGGACAGAGACGAGTAGAAAGGGGATGTCGACGACGATGGTGATGGCGGCGGCGGGGAACGGAGAAGAGTGAAGTATTGTGAGATCATCGAGGGTTTTAAACTTAGGAAGAGATGAAGAGGAATTAGGGATGGAGACGAGCAAAAAGGGGATGTCGGCGACGATGGTGATGGCGACGTCGGCGGGGAATGGAGAAGAGAGTGGTAGAGATGGTGAAGAAAGAGTGAAGTTGCGGCGAAGATGGTGGAGAGAGAGTGAAGCGGTGGCGGAGATGATGGAAAGACGGTGGAGAGAGAGGAGCAAATTGTATGTTTATGAAAATAAAATCTCGTTTTTTTGTGTGATTATTATTGGAAAAGGTATGTTAGGATCATTTTTCGATACTTTTAAGATTTTATTCTTAACTGTTCAACTCGTATTCAATGGACAAAAAATGAACTAGATAAAATTCTATTAATTTCACTAAACATAAATTACTCAATTGTTCTTTAATTTTTGTAAATACGATAATACTTTGTCGCTTATAAAAATTAATTGGACAAAAATTCTCTTAAATTCCAAAATTCTCGTAATTATTTTATTCATTATTTATCAACGGATTGTTATGATTTTTTTGACATTCCCTTTGATTTTGATTTAGATAGATTTTGTTTAGTAAAAGTTTGAAAATTTTGTTTTCCAGTTTTTTTTAAATTCAATAAAACTTTAATTTTTTCCCAACCGAAAACGATATTAAGATAATATGAAAATAAATGTTTATATTTTTCTCGATTGTATCGATTATCAGGAAGATAATCCTTGATGTTTAGTAGATCTATTTAGTCAAAGTCCTTATTCCGCTTTGTATTGATTTCACGTTTAAATGTTTTTTTTCTATAATGACGGTAAAGTTTTATATTTATATAAAATTTAACATTTGAAAAGAGTCAAAGTGATTTAAAAAGATTGATGACGTCTCATATCTTAACGTCCAATGTTCTTAACGTCTCATAAAATGGTTTTGTGTATTTATATATATATATATATATATAATATTGGAGGAGAATGACTTTCCTTGATCCCTTATAATGTGATGCAATACTTAACGCACTCAATCTACTTGCTTAGGGCCTTAGGTTGATTTTCTTGATTTGCATCCTTTAGCTTATTTGATTGTGTTTCTCATACTTCACTTCCACTACGTCCAAACATTGACCTTAAATGGTTTGCCTCATGAGGGGGTTCTTTTGCTGTGTAGTTATATAGATGACGAAGAGCCCTCAAACTTTTACACACATTTATATTTAACTCCAGGATTAAGTGGGTGAAATGAGACATAATGCTAAGAGATGTGTACGTCTGCCACCCTTGGAATTCCAATCTACCAACATTACTCCTCTATTTGTGTCCTAAATGAAATTTGGGCGCGAGGAGGGTACTTCATGACAACAAAGAGCTCAACATGCTTCTGACAACAAAGAGCTCAACATGCTTCTCAGTCAGATCGATATCATCTCCCTGTACTGGGTTGTGTCCTAAATGAAATTTGGGCGCAAAGAGGGTACTTCATGACAACAAAGAGCTCAACATGCTTCTCAGTCAGATCGATATCATCTCCCTGTACTGGTTTGTGTTCCAAATGAAATTTGGGCGCTAAGAGGGTACTTCATGACAACAAAGAGCTCAATATGCTTCTCAGTCAGATCGATATCATCTCCCTGTACTGGGTTGTGTCCTAAATGAAATTTGGGCACGAAGAGGGTACTTCATGACAACGAAGAGCTCAACATGCTTCTCAGTCAGATCGATATCATCTCCCTGTACTGGGTTCCACTGAAACCTCAGCACCAAATTAGCCACAAAATATTCCAAGTGCAGCATCCCCAAAGAATAGCCAGGACATATCCTCCTCCCTGCCCCAAATGGCAACATCTTTATTTCCCGACTACATGTTATGTCGAATGCTTCCCCTTCCTTTGCCATGAATCGCTCTGGCTTAAACTTCATTGGCTCTTCCCACACCTTTGGATCCCAGGCCATCTCCGACACCATAAAAATGACTGTAGAACCTTTCTGCACTGTATAGACGCCCAGCGCAACGTCCTCGGTCATCAATCGTGGCACTGCGAAATGTGATGGCGGATGTCTTCTTAATCCTTCAAGAACTACTGCTCTTAGGTACTGCAACTTAGGCAAATCCTCTTCCTTGACCTCTTCCGCTGTTTCTCCTATGACATCTTTAATCTCCTTGAGTAACTTTTCTTGTATATCAGGGTACTTTACAACATTGGCCATTATCCATTGTAACATCGTCCAGGTGGAGTAGCTACCCGCAGCCATAAACTCATTGCACAAGTTTACCATCTCATCCTCGGTTAGTGCTCTTTTTCCTTCCTCTTCCAGTTCCAACTCTAATAAGGTAACCACATACTTGGGCACGTCTTGGCCATTATTATCTTCTTTTTTCACCTTCAATGTTCTTTGATCATCTCTAGCTTTCTTTCGTGCTTTAATGTGAGGGAGTATTGACTCTTCCAGATCTTTCCTCATGTGAAGGAATTCCTTCCATCGATAATACAATATAGTCTTAGCCAATAGAGGCCATAGATCTAGCATCTGAAATCGGCTTCCACACTCTATCATATCAACGGTGGCTTTCACAATTTGGTGGATTGATTTTTCATCAAGGTTTTCTCCAAAGCACATGAAAGCAAATATTGAGAAGACTGTTAACTGAAAATGTTTGTAGACCTCTATGGAGCCTACACTTGGACCCACATGTGACTGAGATCCGGCCTTCAGGCTGTCTATGAGTGTTGATAAGGCTCGCCGACGGATGCGAGAGTAGGAACTGATGCGAGACGGGTGGATGAATGCAGCCATGTTGCGGCGTAGAAGGCGCCAAAGGAGCCCTTCAGCGAAGCTGACTGTATGCTGGTTGCTGGTTATTATTTTAACTGTCATCCCTGGCTTCACATGGCCGGAGAAGTGGATGCTATTCTTGACAAGTGCCTCATGGGCCATGGCACCATTTGCGATCAGAATTGTAGGATTAGAGCCAAAGTATAGCGTGATGATCGGGCCATACTTCCAGAAAAGTGATCGAAACATGACTTCGATTTCAGAGAGACCTTTTCCTAGCCAGCTTAACATGCTGATAATTGGTATGGGTTTTGGCCCTGGTGGCAGTGGTAACTTATTATTAGGTTCAGAATTGCGTAAAAAATGGAACAAGGATTTGAAGAGAGCGAATAGGCATATCACAGTGGCTATAACAGACCATGTCTCCATTTTTCACTATTCTAAATCACTAAACTAAGAGGCAATTATGAACTGAATTTTACTATCCTCTTGGTTGTATCGAATTTATACAGGAAAATGGAGATCTTCTTATTCTCTTGTTATTGGTTAAATTGAATTTTTCTTAATAGTTGATGATGACTCAAATACGGCCTACGTTTAGGGTGCTTTTGAGCGATGGAAAGGCTTTCAAGAACATGTCGCCACTTGATAGGAAAAAACTCTACCCAAAGCATTTAATGTCTTCTAAGCAGAGGGAAGTTGGGATTAGAACGCAATCTATAAGAATCAAAAAAATCTTAAATATAAAATTTTAAAATGGAATTGCAAATAATAAAAATGAAAGTATAGAAAACTGCAGAGGAAATAATTTTGAATTGAAACGTTGTTTGCACATTGTACAACCATACACAAATATATACATAATTTTTTGACATGTATATGGAATGACTCAACCAATGTATGTTAAATTTTATGTTTCTGTTTCCCTGCTGTAGCACTTATGGTGTTCTTGTTCTTATTCACTAGTCACACTCCTGTGGTGTTCTTATTCTTTTTATTGAGGTTACATATTGTACAGCTTTACCACCGTTCTTCTCTATTCTGTTATCGGATTCCATTCATTCCACAAATCAAAAATGGGATGGACATGTGTGCCACGATTAAAGGTTCATATAAGTTATGGCTGGAGCCTATGTTTGCATTAAATACTTTTCCTGAGCTTTTCTTTGCAATCATATTATAATAATCACAAAAAAAAAAAAAACTTTTCCTCTGCACTGCAGCACTTATCATGCCCCCCTTTAACAACACCTATTAGGCATTGACATGGTTGCCTAGAAAGGTCATCTATCTGGACACTATCTTGAGCTTCGTGGTGGTTCTGCATTTTGTGAGCATAGGACTCTTGAGAAGCTTATGTTTCAAGTTTATATCATTGAAGAAAGGAGATGCATGATCTGATATTTAACGTTTAGGCTTGGTAAATATGATAACCTATGTAGCCATGATTTGTTTGATCGCCCTATTTTGTGATTGGTTCTCTTAATAGTCTTATAGACTAGTGTATTTATCTTATTTGTTTAATTTGTTCCAACTAAAAAGGTATAACTCTGAGCTTAGCTTTGACAATGTCGTTCAATGAAGATGTATGCCTATTGCCTACATTCTCTTATCAGGATTCGGCGGCCTATCGCACTTTGTGTTTGCTAAAGCCTGTAACCTGAAAAATTTGAAGATCTTAGGAGATTTTTTGGAAGGTACTGAAACTTAGATTTTTGAAGCACTCTCTGGAGATGGTGATTGTTAGGGACCACAATTTAGGTAAAGCTAAAAAAAAAAAAAAAAAGTAGATTCCTAACAACACATCAAGCCAGTGTAGATGTTTTGGTTAGCCATAAGGGAATGTTTTTAATGTCTAGGTGGTGATCATCATTCTCTTTGAGAAATCGAGAAGAGGGGCATATTTCTTCATCTTTATGGTTTGTCTCGATTGGATTAGGCTCAATTTTTATTAATCCTCTTTCGAATAATGAAATTCATCATATACCTAACCAAAAAAAAAGGGGGTAAGGGGGGGGGGGATTGAATATGGCAGTGCCGTTAGTAAATCGGTAAATAAAACTCAGAGCAAGGTACCTATCGCATCGGTGGTATATCTATTACTCCAGTTCGAAGTAATTTTTCTATTAGATAGATGTGTAGGCACCAAGATATTTCCCAGGGCACTATGAATCTGTCCAGTGTCAATACAGAGGCGTAAGTGGCCACCTAAACATTGCATTTGTACCTTATTGTCTGAGAACATTTAAAATCAACATAATTGTCTTAAATTTTTTAAACATAACAAACAACAAAGATCTATAAATCAAGTCTTTATTCAATACATTGGGTCTATTGTTCTTATGAATATGATGATGTCATTCCTCCTGTGCAATTTTTCATTTTGTGTCTTATCTATGTTGAAAGATCCAACAATTTTTTCAAGTGTTGGCTTTGGGCTACCTAATACAAACTTTCTATGAACACTATTTTATCCGAACTTGGGACCAATTAGGGATGGGAAGAGGCTGCCACAACCTTTTTTCTTTTCTTTTGTTGGAGTATGTTAAAGGTAATTTTATTGGGTTACAATCCATGTTAAGGATTTTTTCTATGAAAACGGGCATGATGCTATGCTTCTTTAACACCCCCCCACCCCCTCCTCTTTTATTGTATATTTTTATCTCTTAGTTTCTTTTCATGTAGATGATGATACATGGTCATTACCTCTTATTTCTGTTCACTTGTAGACTTTTGAGGGAAATAATAACAGCACTTCACGACCTCAGCATGCATTTAACTAATGTATCGTCCTAGGATGGGATATAGGGCTGTAAGCACTGATTCTTCTTTTGTCCCAATTCCCACCTTTGTCGGGAGCTTTCTTGTGATCCCAACTCTAGTTCTCGTACTTGTTAACTTGTTGCAGCTGAAACTGTTCCATTATGTATTGAAATTCTACTCGAAGAGTTTCTTCGTAGTTCATCCTGATTGGAAGTTGGAATTTCCTTTCTTCATATTTCATCCATCGATACTTTCAGGCTTGCACCACTTTCTGTCCATTGCCATTCTATGCTGTTCTATATAGCTAGTCTCAACGATTCTGTGAGCTTAAGAATCAGTGTGAATTGTGAAAGTCTAGACTATAAATGCGAAAGGCAAACATGCTAGGACTTAAAAGAATAGTGGTTATGGATTTTCCTAATGTGGTGCTATTGTTTAAATCTCTGGTGGGCTAAAGTACAGATAGTGAGATTTGCTAATTCGTGAAAGTCCACATTGAAGATTGTGATTGATGAATATGAGGTTCATCATTGGTGTATTGTTTCTTTGGATAAAAGTCTGGATATGGTAACAAAGTGCAAGGTATCAATAATGGTCATGGATGCCGGTCTGAACCAAAGCTTCCTCCTTATGCCGTTCTGATGGAATTACAAAACGAGAATACCTAACAAAGAATTGTAGAGTATTCAGTAATATTTAGATCAAGATAAAGGTTGTGTAAAGTGTCTAGATCTTCTGTTTCCCCTTTTGAATAGGTTAAGGCCTCTTGTGAATTCCTTGTGTTGCTGGTCAGAAATGAATGTTGCAAGTATAGACGAAATACCGAAGATGCTTGTTGTGCCTAGGCTAAGAAGTGTTCTTGATCTCCGTCTTTACTATATTTCCTCTTCTTGAATCCATCTGCTTCTCATCCTTGTCGAGCTGAAAAAGGAAAATTCTATAATCAAAGTCATTTTGATTCATTGGAAGGTGCTTGTTCTGCTTTGGCCAAGGAGTGTCGTTGATGTCTTCTTTACTATATTTCCTCTTCTTAAGGATTTCTTTAGTAATTTTTTATCCATCTGCTTCCTGCTTCCTGTAGTCGTCTTTTATCATCGTCTTGCTCATAGAAGGTGAAGATTACTTTGTCTACTACTATCACTTAGTTATGTTTCTCTTTTACTGCCGTTTAGTCCAGTTCTCAACTGCAAAATCAACTGCTACAACTGCTACAACTGCTGCCCACTATAACTAGTGCAGCCTACTACCAGTAGTGTCTATTGCTGTTCTTCTGACTTGATCAATTTTCTTGCTGCTACATTTTAGTCATTTTTGCTGATACACATGACACTTCCATTGAAGCTGAAGATGGAGAACTTTGAGGGGAAATGCTAAAATATTACTCCCTCCATCCCACAACATATACATATTTTATATTTTTTTATACGCATGAATACAGGTCTCGTTTTCATATCAAATTACGTCTAATCGTTTTCATATCAAATTACGTTTAATGTCTTCTAGTCATAAAAGCTGCAATTAGAATGAGAATCTATAAGATATGAAATATACCGCCAAGGAATAAGTTTTCAAAATAGAATTGCAAGTGAAAAAAGCAAAAGTAGAAGAGAAAAATATAAAGGAATGTATTTATTTATTCTGCGAGATTGAAACGTTGTTTGCCTTTTCCGTAGATTTAATTATTCACTATTTGACGCACACATGAAGTTGGCTAAGTAATGTGTGATAAATCATCTTGTTTATCCCTGTAGAACTGGTGTTCTTATTCATATGCATATGGCCAATTCTTCTTTTTAAGGTCACACAATGTTTTTCTATGACATTTTTTTGTCTGTTTGCACAGTTATTGGATTCGCTCTAGCTTCAATTCATCTCACATCACATATAAGGAGTTCTATGGACATGGCTGTCAAACTGAAGGGTTCATATATGTTGTGACAGAGCAGTTTTCGCAACAGGTCCAGACTACCCTTCGCTATTATTGATGCGAATCTATCATCCTTTTTGCTGAGATCTTCTTTCTAACCATATTTTTATAGTCACAAAGGATTTATCCCCAGCCCTGCATTACTTCTCTTTTCCCCATCCATGTGTTGAATCTGATGGGCATAGACATGATGGTGTAGATCATTTATTGCATAATATCTTGTGATTCGCGGTCAACATCCAGCTTTCACAAGCATAAGACTCTTGAAAAGGTTATGATAAGTTTTTCTTCATCCAGAAAGGTGATGCAAGATCTGGTTGACAGAAAGTATAAACGAAATTTAGGCTCCGAAGTTTTAGAAGTATCTGTAGCCTATAACCTAGAACAGATTTTAGGCCAGAACTTAGTAAGATTTACCCAAGCCTATAACCTTCAAATTGTTGAAAATCTTGGGTGTTTGGGTTGTACTAAAACGTAGACTTGCAGGCAGGATTTAATAACCGTAAAAATTTCTTGTATTTTCCTTTACCATAAAAAGCTTGCTTGTCTTCAGCTGAGTTATTAACAGGGAGTGTCTAAAAAGTTCAAGAGGTGATGAGACTGTAAGAGTTCGATAGAGTTGACACTTAATGGAGAAGGAAACTGTAGGGGCCTTGGGGACTAGAGCACGGGTAATGCGTAAAATATATATTCCTTTCTAAAGATCAAGTCTGTTCTTATTATGCTGTGTCAGCTATGTAAATAAAACAATGTGATTTCATTTAAGAGTAATCCAGGCAAAATGAAATATCAGAACAAGGCACCCTCTCCTATATCATAGAGAAGATGCCTAAGTCAACTTGAAGATATTCTAATTATTTTTTACTAAATTTGATTTGAGATATTTAATGTCTTAGATCACACCAATTGACCAGTATAGTGTTTTTAAAAATGCTAGACCACCTAAGGTGGTTGGACACCTTATATCGTCAAGGCAATTGAGTGGGAATATTGACGCTTGTGCATTCACCTGTCCTCCAAAAACTTCAACGTTTCTTCTTTCTGTTTTTTGAAAAGTTGTCCTACTCAACTACTGAATCACCCCCTCCTTGATATAGTGAACTCTACTCATTCATCTCTCATTCAAAACAATGCACCACTTTTTTGTCTTCAAAGGTAGGGTGTTTCTATAATTGGTAAGATAAAATTGATACTTTTTGGGGCTAGAGGTTGCTACGAACCTTTGGGATGAAAAGAGTGTTTGCCTTATGACTTTTTCGTAATATAATGATGAAGATGGACATGAAAGAGAACATAGAAAATAGGCACTCGAAGCTTACATAGTCATCTGGATTAAGTGTTTATTTCAATATTTCAAATGCAATATTTTTCTATCAGAGACTTCTAAGCGCCACGGTGTCTTCGATAGATTCGCCAAATTGTCTCGTAATTTTTTATTTTTTATTTTTGGGTGAGAACAAGAAAGCCCAAAATTAGAAAAGAAGAAAAAAAAAGACAACAAACAACTTAAGTCACAATGCTATTCTGTGGTGACTGTAATTTTTTGTTGTGCCTTATCCATGTTGAAACGTTCAACCTTCCTGAAGTGTTTATTGTCGGCGACTTGATGCACACACACACCAATTTGCTGTTTTATGAACCTAGGACCATGTAGGCAGGTTTTGAGAATGTTAATCGTAATTTTACATTGCGTTGCATGTTAAGTGTCTGCTCTCTCTCCTCTTTCTTTCTTTTTGGACTTTTTTTTCATCTAACTATCCAAGTACTAATGCTAAAATGAAGAAAATGTGCAATTTAACATGATCCAGTATGTCCTCCTTTTGATTAAAATATTGTGTTTGAATGTAGAATTTTATCTTTAATTTGTAATTATGTAACTACATGCATTATCTCAGATTCTCTCTATTCACTAGTTATGTATTTTGAGGAAGTGAATAGCACTTCACCATATCAGCCACTGCATTGAGTTAATTCATCATCCCTGGAGGGGATATTTGGGACTTGGGATCTTTCTTAGAGATTTGCAACTGTGGTTTTCGTCCTTGTCATCTGGTTTCAGCTGAAACTGTCTCAGTCTCTATTCCCACTTCTACCAGATTGAATGCTGGATTTTTATTTTTTATTTTTCCACATTTCATCCACCCACACCACTTCCTGTTCATTCTCATTGTAAATGCTGATATTTAGCAAGTGTCAACAATTTGTGAATTGAGAAACTATAGGACTTGAAGCAGTTAGAGCACATGCTAAGACGCTAGTACTGCTAGTTCCTCGGCCTTAATTTTGATGTCAAATTCCTAGCCTAGGTGTCTATCTATGAGCAAGAGATGGCTTTGTCATAACTCTTAAGCTAATAGCGGGTAGTGAAACGAAGGTACCTTGTACATATTCCCCCAAACTAGAAATTAATCATGATAATATCTCATAATTCGCTACATACTAGTTTTGAAACATGTTACTTCAAAAGAAAAAAAAAAAAGGAGGAATGTCAACCCGAACTCTTTCTTAGTCAAAACTCTAAAAACTCGGAAGGTCGGATGAATTTGATTCCCCTGATCTATAAGTCTTTGTAATAAAAAAAAAAAAAAAAAAAGGTGTTTTTCATCTTGTAGGAAAAATGATGCAACTTTGAGTTCTAGCAAGAAAGGTACTGAACGTTGTTGTCAGCTGTGGTGGACGTTATTGAGCTTCAACTGATACAACTAACACTATGTAACTGTATGTATCAATATTTCATGCATTTTTCCCGCTTGGTTTTATATTGAATTGTCTTGGCAATAAAATATATTCATTGCCTTGACCTATTGTAATTGCTTATTATATGTTTGATGTCAGATATTGGAGCGAATGTGCGGTGCATCCTTGCAGTTATACTGCCTGTTCAGACCACAGTTTGATGGGCTACATTACAGGTATGTGCAAAAAAAAATTGCTAGGAAGTCAATATCATTGACGGAGTACATTCGTGATTTGAGCGTGACTTAAATTTTGGAATATGTTAAAGCTAGTAAAACATAACGGAGTATGTTTTTATGTTGGTTCTTTACTCATTACAAACATATTTGCACTTCCGACTAAGATAAAGGCACATGGACTATGTGATTAAGTTCAGCAACAAAATAAAAAGAATCTGGAAGCCAAAAGTTCAACATCAACAAGATATCGCTTACCTTTTGCATGTCAGAACATCGATCAGCAAGAACGCTATGCCAAAATTCGGTCCTCGTGTAATGATGTATTCTTGGACTTGTACAAAGCCTGATTCAGGAGGGAAAAGAACATATCTTAGCTATATATCATCTCACGCTAGCAACTACTTGCCTACTCGAAAGTATATCAGTGCTTCATTGGATGTATGGTCCAATCTTCGCCGCCCCAGTTTCATAGCTCATAAAATTCACCTAACCAACTATTTTCCAATAGGTTTCATTTGCTATCATACCAAGATTGTTAAATGGTATAAAAGGTATTCTGACCAAGCGTGATTTTTGTGATGGTATAGATACGAATCTAAGTAGCTTATGCACAATTGGGCATGCTTCCTATTCTACATATCTGAACTAGCAAGACAAGGAAGTCTAACCAGAAGCATCGCAACTAACTCCTACAAAGCCCGGAGTAAACTGTAAGATGCATCTCTTTCAACAAGTACTATTTAGCTTGTTCCGAAAGCTTCTTTTCCTGCTAAATGCCGTCTCCTGCAGATGGAGACTGTTAAATCAAGTCATGGAAGGTAAAGACTTTCACACAACACAAATTATTGTCACTAGTCACTACTCATCTTCAATTCGCCAGGAGGAAACAGTGCTTGCCCCATGCAAAGAAGTGTCATTATTAGGCTATGAGCAACTGTTCATTATTCCTTCCGTCTCATAAAAAATACAACGTTGCATTATCACTGTATTATTCATCACGTAGAGGAGTTTAGTAATTCGTCTTAACGACGTAAAAAAACTACGTCACTAGCTCTGGGTTTGAGTATGTAACTTAAATTAGTTATTATTATAGTTTTACGATGATTTTACATGATGTTTGATTATTCCGTCAAAAAATCGTAACTTGAATAATTTTATCGCTGATTTAAGCAAACGTTATGTTTTTTTAATGGACGGAGATGATAGTTGAGAATTAAAAGCTCCTGCGACATGGTGGGTAGATTGGTAGAGAGTCTTCGCCCAGTTCATGTACATCGTTGCAATAACTCTATTATTTATGTCATTCGAAACTAGCTTATATTATGGTTGGCACTGGTTTTTTTTTTTTTTTTTTTTTGCCATTCAATGAATACTATATTTTTGTTTGTCAAACACCATTCTCTCTTCAACTTCTGTTGAAATTATTTGCTTATCCTAGAGGAGAAATTGGATGAGCCAATACAATAGAATTCAACAAGAGAAGTTTATCATGACCACAGGCTTTCCAAGTTCTTCTGCTTCACGCACCGCAACGACAAGATCCCGATTGGATTCGCTGTATAGACTTGTAACAAGACCAGGTTGGCCAGCTCTATGTCACATGGTTAGAAAAAATCTAACCCCGTGACATCTAGCTATATGACCAACTCTATGTATGAATTTCACTGCTGAAGTCGCAAACACTGCCTGCAAAAGACACTTAAATGTTCAAACTTTATGCAGCTTGAACACTATGATTGATAGCACATTAACATTGACAGGTTCGATTGTTTTTAAGGCTTTTATAGAAGTGAAACCTTCAATCAAACCCAATCTAAATAAAAACAAGATTGCGTTTGAGTATGGTGCACTCCTCCCAACCAATCTCAATATGTATTGACATAATATTTGCAGTAAGCTTAAAATCAATACCTGAATGACATGTGAAACATTTGGAATATCAAGGCCATCAGTGCACACTAGAACACCACCTGTCTTTTGAAATTCCCCCAAACGATTTGTTCCCTCCTCCAAAGAACTATTTCTATGGTAGCAGAAGCATTCGATCCCAGCTGTTTGCAGTATCTTAGCCAGAGATTCCGCTGCCTCGACCCATCTCTGCTGCAACCTATACAACCAGATGTGCCAACTGATTCAACACTAATAGAAGAAATGGAAGAAAGGCATTCGTGTTTTATTGATTGCAGCTTCCCAACTACTTGTTAAGTAACCAACATGCCATTTATATGAAAAATTACTTTGATGTCGATGTGTTTATATTACAGCGAGTGAGGCATCATATCCTCCGGGCTAATGAAGTCATGCAGGTGCAAGCCCGTAACTAGGATTGTGGCAATTCAGATAGTTCCCACTAACCCAACTTGCATCTGGAAACATACGTTTCAGGACCCCACTAGTTGTCTTCTTGAGTTTCTTGAATACATCAGTTGAAGACTTAGTACAGATGTCTATAACTTAGTACAGATGTCTTGAGTTTCAGGACCCCACTCTCCTTTTCTTTACCCGGTCCCTCAAAAAAAAAAAAAAAACCTCATTTCAATATGTTTTTTTTTTCATGTGTCATTGGATTCCTCACTAGTTCAATTGTTGACTAGTTGCTGAGGTACAAGACAGTTAACCCCTTTTGCTCTTGATCTAACTCCACCAATAAATATTTGAGCCATATTGTATGATAAGTACAACTCGATGTAGTGATGTATTCTGTTTCACAAGTAGATAGGACAACCACTGATTGCTTCCTCGATGACCAAGAGAATGTAGCTGATCCAAAGTAGAAGACATAGCCTGAAGTGCTCTTCCTCTCATCAAGATCACCTCCATTGTTATTATTAGTGTAGGCCATCAATCTTGGCTTCCCTTAAATGTATCTCAGAATTCTCTTCGCTATATTGGAATGCTCTTGCTTCGATTTCTTCATATATCTACTCACCAAGCCAACAACAAACATGATGTCAGGTCTTATGGTGAAGTATCGCAAACTTCTACCTAGGCTCTTGGAACTGTGTGGAATCTACAGGACTTCCTGTTGAATCATGACGTAACTTCATTGTAGTCTCATCTAGAGAACAAGCAGGAATGCGGTTGCTCATATTGAACTTTTAAAATATTTGCTTAGCATATTTCTTCTAACAGAGAAATATGCTTTTATCTGATTGCTTCACCTCAACACTAAGAAAGCAGGACATCTCATCTATGCTCGTCATCTCGTCGATTTCTTGAAATCTTTGAACATCTTTGGATTACTGCCAGTGAAGATCATATTGTCCACGTAGAGATATATGATCATAATATCTCCTCTGTTCTTCCTGGTGTATGAAGAGTGCTCGTGGGGACTCTTCTGAAATCCATTCTTCTCGAAATACGTATTGATCCTTGTATTTCTGCGTGTTTGTTTCAACCCGTATAATACTTTTTTCAATATGTACATTTTGTCTTCTTTGTTTCTCTTCTCGTGATTTGATGACGGTTGTATATAAATTTCTTGTAGTTATTCACAAAGAACACTTTACGTTCATCTGATAATTTTTTCATTTATAGCACGGAGTACTATTAACATGAAGAAATTTCTTGTGTGTTACAAGTAAAATTTGATGATCCTAGCCAAACATCAGAATTTATCTCATTTTATCTTCTTTTTTTTTCCCTGAACTGTTTAAGTAAACCAAAACTGTAATTATGTACTACTCAAACTTAGACGAAGGATAATAACATTGTCATCAGCGACCCACCAAACTCTACACAAGACAAGGCGGCCAACCGCTGCGCCGTCATCCCACACACCACGTCACCGCATCAATGGCGCCGAAGCGAAATCCTCCAAACCGCAGCCGAACCAAATCCCAAACCCCACAACCCGACCCGACCGGAATCTTCTCCGGAATGGTCGTCTTCTTGGTCGACGCCGGAGTCCAGCCACGTCGGCTCCAGGTCTCCTCTTCCTCACAACCCCAAATGTGCTCATTTGCGGTTTCAATTTCTCGCTTTGTTTATGGTTTCGTGATTTGAGTTTAGTGGGGTTCGAATTGATGATGCAGATTTGGAAGCAGAGATTGGAGCAGTTGGGTGCAGTGATCGAAGAAGGTAAACTCAACAAAAGCGTCACCCATGTCTTTGCCACCAGTTGGGATGACATCGCGTGGGTCGCCGGGCGCCTTCCCTTGGCTTCTTTCAAGGGGGTAGGGTCTTGGTTCTATTGGAATCTTCTCTCGTGGGTTGTATTCATTTTGGTGTGCTTGTTTCATATACCAAGTGATCGCTGCCTGTGGTCGTTTCTGTATGTTTGGTTCAGGATAAATGGATACGACCGATATGTAACCTTAAGTAACATTGTCTGTTAGTAGGGTGGATCAATTAACGGGAGAAGGGTAGCGATAATTTATTTCAGTCTTGGGATTGTATGGTTTGAAGTTTATTGTATGTTGTTAGATAAATAGAACTTTTAAATCTTATCTTGGTGCAAGCGGACAATAGACTGGACCAATTGGTCATATTCTGACTAGTTATTCGGCCTAAACAAATGCAGGTTCAGAACATACAATTGAACTACTTTGGAGTTAGATAGTCCAGAGCCTATTAACATATTATTTTCTTTTCCCGGAAAGGAATGCACTTTCGAGCTAATTTGTCACAGGAGCAATAGGGGGGCGTTTGATTCACCTGATACGAGTGATTGAGTCTTTCCGAGGACATTTAGTGAGTGGTGGTGTCTTTGCTGTGTTATTTTGCAGAAGGTGCTTGTTTACCAGTGGTTAGAAGATAGTTTAAGTCGAGGAGAGAAGGTGGACGAGGATCTTTACATTCCAAAGAAGGAACCCACTGGTGTGAAAAACTCCAGTGAGGCCCCGGGAGGAAGTCCTGCGGACAAGAACAGGAATAGTCCTGAATGCCATGAAGCACCATCTAGCAAGAGGTTGAGATCCTCTTCTCCTGAAGCTGCGGAAGATTCCCTTGTGAGAGGTCAGGATAACAAAACTTGGACTTCTCTAAAGGGCAGCTCTGATCTATCTGGCTCAGAAAGCAATCACGAAGGCAATGCCGATGCTTTTGATTCTTCAGATAAGAGCGTAAGTTCTGGAGCTCTTTTCACTGTTGAACACAGTTGGTTTTTGCTTGCTTCTCATCGCTGTTCATGATTTTTTTCTTTTCATCATCATTTTCATGGAGTCACGAACTCATGAGAGATGGAATAAGGCTGAATATGTTTTATATTGTTTCACTGACAGCCTAGTGGAGAGCAGCTGTATCATCCACCTGATTTGAGTAAGAACGTTACAGGCATTTTCAAGAAGTTGATCGATATATACAGAGGTATGCCTTTTCAGAATGGCATTACATCAAGTGCTTCCTCTGCTTGTTTTCTGATTTTTCTTAAATGATTTTATTTTCATTTGCTCGTTGGAAAGCATTGGGTGATGAGAGGAGCTCATTTAGCTACTACAAGGTTATTCTGGTGATTGAGAAATTGCCTTTCAAGATTGAGAGTGTAGACCAGGTCAAGCATTCACCTGCAATTTCCATGTAAGTATTGAGAGTTCAAATTGATGAAGTAAATGTTTTGTCATCAGAATTACTGGAGTAACATTATCTACAGCATTTATAGTGATGCAATAAACATCATTTTTCAGATTCAAGAAATAGTCACTGCTGGAAAATTGTCCAAGTTGGAGCACTTTGAGAAAGATGAAAAGGTATTATGATACGCAGATTAAATCTCCTTTACTATCATCTCCCGCTGAATCTTCTTGAGTGTAGGCGGCATTTGTGTTGGGATTCTTTCACGTTAGGTTGGATGGTCTCAGCATTTGTGTTGGGATTCTTTCACGTTAGGTTGGATGGTCTCATTGTGTTCTTCTTTACTCTTTGAGTCCGCGTATTTCCATATCCAACTAAATAAGTTTGAGATGTCCTCTCAGGTACATGGAGACTGCCAAGAAAAGAAAATAGTTGAAATGAGAATAGATAGACAGAAGTTTAAATTGTCAATTACTTTTGGGTTATTGTCTTGTGAAGAACAACAAATTTCTTCTTCTGCTACCTTTTTCGGAATTTAATTCACTTAGAAGTGGCTTCAGGTTGAAATATTGTCCATTTGTCATCATGCTCATTGTATCTCTGCGGGTTCACGCTATCTCTGAATTTGGGGAAGTGTGGGGAATTGGGCCTGCCACTGCTCTAAAATTGTATGAGAAAGGACACTGTACCCTGAAAGATTTGGAGAATGAAGAGTTTATGACAAAGTCCCAGAGGTTAGGCCTAAAATACTTTGATGATATAAAGACAGGAATTCCCCGGCATGTGGTTCTCTTCTCTTTGTTTATACATTGCGACCAATCTTCAGGCTGCTGCATTTTGGTGCATAATGTTTCCCTGTTTTAGGTTAAAGTGATGGAGAAGCTGCTTCAGAAGGTTGGAGAAGAAGTCTTGCCTGGTGTGAGCACATATACTTTTGACAAGTTACTGGATATGAATATGTTAGCTTTGCTTCCGTTTTGTCATCTTCACCTTTGCTGGTAATTAGGACACTTTTGATCTTTGATTAGGCAGGTCATGGATTCAAGTTTGAAGCCATTTTTTTTACTTTGTTAGAAGTAGGATCTTTCTGCATTGGATGCAGTTATTTTTTGCCACTTACTACTTCTTATGTCTACATGTCTTGTTCTTCATGAGGATGCTGTTTGACATTGTTCACACTTCACAGTCCATAGTGCATGAAGCGCCTTTTTAAGTATATGCATGAAATGCCTTTTTAAGAGCCTTCTGATCTGTGTTCAAGTATAGTGTATATGCTTTGAACAAGGTTAGTTGTGTGCTAAAGCTTTTTTATATTGTCATTCTATCTGAAAGGTGGAAATTGTCTGCGGTGGATCTTATAGGCGTGGTAAATCTTCTTGCGGGGACGTGGACATTGTGATTACTCACCCAGATGGACAAAGGTAGTTATGGGTTCTGTTCTTATTTAGCTAAAAGTGTGTCATGGCATAATCTGAAAGAAGTGCTAGTAATATTTTTTTTCTAAACTACTTTTGAAACATTCCAGTCACAAAGGTTTTCTAGCAAAGTATGTGAAGCGTTTGAAGGAGTTGAACTTCTTAAGGGATGATCTCGTTTTCAGTACTCATAGTGACAAGGTAATATTCTCTATCTTGAGCATTCCTGTCCTTCTGGTTTTCTTATACTTCATGCTATTCACGTGCATGAGCTTGATCATTTTATACTTGCTTCTATTTTATCAACAATTAACTTTAAAAGTTTAAAATAATATGCTTGTAGTGCTTGAACTGATTAGTTCTCTGTTATGGAGATTATAATGTTATTGTCTAGAAGCATTTTCAAGCATACCTTGGTGCATCATGTTCTTACGTTAATCATCCTGATATAGGGAACGGATTCTGGGGTTGACACATATTTCGGTCTTTGCACATATCCTTCCCGTGAATTGCGCCACCGCATTGATTTAAAGGCACAAAGAAAATGGAGCTGTGTTACTTGTTGCTTCTTTAATGTACCCTTTGTTCCACCCCAGACTAATATCGTGTATACTACGGTAGTATTTTTATTCAGCTTCGGCACTTCTTTCAGAATTGGAAAGGGAACTGTTTACTTTATGTATGTTGCACAGGTTTATCCTAGAGATATACACACATTTGGACTAATTGCTTGGACGGGAAACGATACATTGAACAGAAGGTGTGTGCAGTGATTCGTGCAAAACTGTGTCGTTTCAGAATTGCTTTTCCCTATTTGCTCACCTGTTTGGATTTGTGGTTTTCAAAATTGCTTTTCCCTTTCCTATTTGCTCACCAGTTTGGAGTTGTGGTGCTATGATGCCATATGCGTTGCTATTATCCTGTTTGTCACCATTGTGTATAGGTTGTGTCTGCTCGCTGAATCAAAAGGGTACCGGCTAGATGACACAGGCTTGTTTCCAGCAACGCATAGTTCAGGTGGCAAACGGGTGAGTATTCAGTGGTTGAGCGCTCGAACATATGTATGTGTTTGCTGATTGAGGAAAGTATAAGCACCTATTCTTCTCTTGGCAGGGTGTTCGAGGAACAGCAAGTTTGCACCTGAACACTGAAAAGGAGGTGTTTGATTTTCTGGGATTCCCTTGGCTTGAACCATATGAGAGGAACCTTTGATGGGATCAAGCCATGAGCTTAAAGCACCTTCTGGGTTTTGAACTTCTCTTGGACCATTCCTGCTCTATGGCAGCAGCTTGAGGACTGTACCATGTAAAATCGTTTTGCGATGTCATGCTATGCCATGGTATTACAGCCGGGCTCTTGTTGGTGCTTCGGTGCAGGTTTTGTAGTGAGGTCTAGGATAACTTGTTAGCACTGTGTATAGATTAATTAGGCAGGTTTTAAATGACCCGTGGAGTGTAGATTTGTTGGATTTGTAACTAGTTTTTGTACTAGGTAATTTCTTAAATAGCCCTTGCAGCTGTAAGTTATGTTTGTTTTGTAACAAAATATGGTCCTCTATGACTTCCCTTTAGATATCTCAAGTTCTAGTGTCCCAATAAAGTAGGCACAAAAATACTAAAATTAAGTTTTGTGACAAATTATAAGCTTAAATCAACATTGCTAAATGCAAAAGAAGCCGAATGAGTATCTTTTCAGAATCTGAATCGAAGTCTTTCACGGTTCATACATATATGGCACTGCTACGATCATTGTGTGATGAAGAGAATGCCCTTTTGGTTTCAATAAACATCCCAGTTGGATAAGCTTTTGTCACTGAAAGAAAACAGAAGATGATTTCCTGGAGTTGCAGCAAAACTCTCCCTTCTCCTTCTCCACTTCTTCCCCTTCACATCCTTCCTCCTCCTCTTGCCACACTCCCATTCCGTCCCCTTCGACCGCCGCCGTCACCGGCAAACCCATCACCCTCTAGTCTTACAGTCTCCGCCGTGGCGAGACCGCGGAGAACTTTGACCCACATATGCAGAGCTGCAGGGGAGTACCAGTTCCCTGACCCAATACCTGAATTCGCTGAAGCTGTGAGTTCATTCGAATCTTCTTTTGTTTTGGTATTTAGAATTTGGGTGAATTTAAATAAGGGTGTGTTGTGTTGTGTTGTGTTGCAGGAGACGGAGAAGTTCAGGGAGTACATGGTGGAGAGGCTGTCCAAGAGGATGGATATTTTTGAAGATCAGGATACGCTCGATAAGGTCGTCGATATCTGCGCCGAGGTGAGGGACTTGGCCGGTTTCGTGTCGGTTCGATGAATGTTCGTTATGGTTGTATGTTTGTATTTGGGTCGTTTGGGTCCTTGATTCTGGATAGTTATCAGCAAATAAATCTCGTGAGGTTCATGAATAACACCAAAAGTGACTTAGCACGTAAAATTGTATATGCTGTTTAAGAGATCCTTAAACTATTGGAAGCTAGCTTTAGTAATCCTAGATTGGACTCTTGCTGTGTGAATGAGTAGTGATCACTTTGTTGTGTTATCGTGTTTTGCCAGAATCTTAGCACTTTCTTGCACGAGGAGTATGGAGGTCCTGGAACGTTGATGGTGGAGCCCTTCGCGGCAATGGCTAGCGACCTGGAAGATGAAGATCTGCCTCGAGGACCTCAAGTTGCTCGTATTGCGATCAAGTGGGGTCAGGCGAATATCGACAAGGACTGGAACGAATGGACGAGCAGAAACAAAGTGAGATGATCGAAGTTACCGTTGCCATTTTCATGTTTCTCCTTTGGATCGGAAAGCAGGTTTTGATTGAATTGTAGTAGGATTGTAAACGGGAACGCCCTGGGTGGTGGTGCTTGTTGGATTGTTGAGTAGCATGGAGATGAATGTTGTGTTATAGCACTGGATGTGTAGGCTCTTCGATGAGTACTGTCTTGTTGTCGATCATTGAACTCCTAGTGGCTTCGATGAAAATCAATATGGTCTCCTTTTCTACTTCGATCTCAATGGCGAGCATTTGACCTCATGAAAAGAGCAGCCTTATGAGCTACACTGTCGATGTTGGTTGTTTCAACGCATAAGACTGGCATGAAATACAGAATTCTCAGGCATATAGAATAGCAACTGTCATATAACAACTATGATTTCACCAAGTTCGGCTTTTCCTTTTGATATTGATATTAGAAAACCAACACTGCTCTATAATTTTCATCTGCATATATTGATAGGTACAATCTAAGTGCCGCTCTTAGGAATCTACATAGAGTTCAACTACGAGGGAAAGCATTCACAAGCTCTGCATGAGACATCGACTGGGAGAGAGTTTAAGAGGCGAACTGCCAGGTGAAACAGCTCAAGAACCAATCAATAGAACTTCGAACGCCTTCGCTTTAATAACTCCTCTGCATCAATGAATCGCTCAAGCATCTCTGGCTCCTGTAGAACGATGCAGTCTTCTTCCTTCCCAAACCAGTCATAGCGTCTCTTTGCAACAAAGTCATAGACAGAATCTCTCAGCTGAGCTGGAACAATGGACAGGTAGCTCAGTGCAGAGTAAGGGAATGGCAAGTATGACAGAACCCGCAATGCAGCTGCAAAATATTTGACAACACTCCAAGAGTCGGAACATGTTTTGCAACTTCAGTTTTTTCATTGGAGCTTCAATTAATTCTGAAATCCACTCGAGGGGAACTTATGAATGTCTCGCGAAGGGAACGAAGCAAGATGACAAATCTCATGGATATTTAAAAATGAGGCAAACTGTTTGAAAATGAGAACATATGAACTTAAAAAAACCGTGCAGTCTTATAGCATGATTCCAATGAATGAGCCACAAACAACTGGTCTCCTACAATGGCCAAGAGCATAAAACAGGAGGCCATGGGTGCCAAACAATCTTCAAATAGTAGGAGATGGTACTTCAGTTGAAGTATCATCAGCATCTACATTTTCCATTTCGTCTACATAAACATCATTCACACTCCACATTACGAGATGCATATGTTCTTTCAGATAAATCGGTACAATCCAAATCACCTAGTCACTCTCATTTTGATCATCCCTATCATTCGGCCACACTTGAGACAAACAATGAGATAACATCACTTGCCCGCTTTCAATCGATTAATAGCATGATACTATCTCGACTCGCTATAAAGCAACTACTACAACTACAATGCAGACAACAATGCAAGAGAGTTGGAATACAGACCAGTAGAAGCTCGATGATATCGCCCGAGGCATTCGAGGAACACGAACCGCCTCAACACATCCTCCCTCTCGACCCCACACACCCTAAGATACGGCTCCGCCGCCTCGGACTGCAGACAACAGAACTTGATCTTCCTCTCCTTGTCCACACTGATCACCCACTTCACCCCTACCAAAACCAACACAACGCGATCAATACCTCAAAACCCTAACCCTCGCAAACCACGACAACATCGAAGGAACCGAGAGGGTTTGGGATTCGAGTACCGGTGTGACAGAGGTGGCAGACGCCGTCGTAGATGACGACGCCGGGCTGGAGCGAGTTCTGCACGAGGGGTTTGGCGATTGTCGGCGACGGGAGTGGGAGATCGACGACGTCGAGCTCGGCCAAGGCGGCTGATGCTGATGATGCGGCGGCGATGATGGGAATAGGGGGCGGAGTTGGAGGCCGAGGTGGTGGTGCGGTGGTTGAGGAGAGCGATCGGTGGAGAGATGAGAGCGCCGGCGAGTGAGGGTGGTGGAGACGGCGAATCGCTGGCGGTGACCGTACAACGGCGGTTATCATTCGGAGAATCGCTCCTGTCATTGTTGCTTGCCGGCTGGCCGGCGAGTGAAGAAGGCATGGTGAGCGTAGAGTCCTGAAATGGTGTTTTAGAGTATTTTGAATGTTCCCTTTCCTTTCATTGATCTTTGTCTTGCGTAAACAGATGTTCAATATGTAATTCAAGTTCAATCTTTGTTTTGGTCAAAATAAAGTTTGATCTTTTTGATAGAATTGATGACAAATGTACAATATCCCACAGATAACTCCATCATAGTGATGCTCGTAACAAAAATAATCAAGAGCCGGGAGCGCTTATCCATCATAGTGATGCTCGTAACAAAAATAATCAAGAGCCGGGAGCGCTTATCTTCGTTTTCAAGCTTAGCATTAAAGGGTCGGGCTGAGCTCGACTACTCTTTCATCGGCGAAGCCAAAGGGCAGCCCTGCAGTGAACTGTGCACACTAGAGAAGTAGACGACTTCCAACTATCCATGAAATTGCAAGATAAGAACAACACAGTGCGGTGAAAGATCAAAATTGTGCTCGTCACAGCCAAATGGTTGCAGCAAAGGGCATCTTAAACATCCTGATCAAGTATCCGGTGACAATTAGTTTACTCAATAAATTACATGGAGACATCAATCGAAAGCCACAATTGACAACACCCATCCCTCGGATCCTCATCCCAGTGACTACAGCTATAAGCAAAAGATTCACATCCAAAATGAGAACGACTCTCCACTAAATTCCCAGAATTTGGCAAGAGTTTCCTTGTATACCCTTGGCACTAGCATGATTACAAAAACCTACGGAAAATGGCACCTGTTACAGACGTATGCTTGCATCCACTTTGCCACCATTGCTATACTTTTTAATACCTCCTCTATCACGATGGGGTAATCTTTGCTCTTTGGGGACAACAATGGAGCCAAACCATGTTCAGATTGAGAAAGCCATATAGATTGATGCGGGGATGATCCACGGGAGTTTCCACGGACGCAAAACAATACTGCTGTGTCACAACAAATGCCCTGTTTGCGGTCATATTCTCTCCCTACTCCTTCACGGTGTGCCTAGGCAAAGCCTCAAGAACAGTAAAAAAGCAGGACGAATTGGAATTCTTTTAGCTGTTCGGCAAGGAACCAACTTTTACACTACAAAAGATCCACGTGAACTTGACCATCTGGAACAGCATCAATTAATCGAGAGTACAAAACCATGACAAAGGAGGAAAAATCATTAACAGTTAAAAGATAAATGAGACGAGACGAGACTTGCCTGGCAGGTTGACAGCCAAATTTGCTTGAGCATCAGCTTCAGAGTTGAATTCCTTTTGAGATAACACATTTGACGTCAGAACAATGCAGTGACTATATTATGATTTATGAACAGAAAATGGAGCCATTAGATTAAGTATATGAGAAGAGCAAAGTCCAATCTTTTAGACACCTCCCTTGGGCCTCTCGGCTTCTTTGGTGAATTTAAGATATCTCAAACCAAGTCATCCAGAGCTCATGGCCATCGATCGATCAGAGCAACCAACCAGTTTCTTCAAGGTGGTTATTCAAGATTTAAAATATCATATTCTCCTTCAAGCCTCATTAATTCATGTCATCAGCCAACCAACTAAGTGACCCAAGTACCATGAACGAATCAATACAGGAACTTTGCCTTAGCAGTAGAAAACCTATCATCATAAATCCAAGGTTTATCTAGATTTACTTCATATATTACTGGTTCCAGTACAACAAACTAGTTCTCCATGGCATGTATCATGATCACTTCCTCAGCTATATCTGGAAGTCACTCGTACGTCAAAATTTGCTTCTAATACTATCTAACAGTTCAGCTTGGAGCCACTTTCCAAAAAAATGGTTTTTATTGCCTCTATCAGTTGGTTGGGCGTGTAGCTGAATGTTTACTCATAGGCAAACCAGTTAGCAAGGCATATGCACACTAAAAAGGGAACTTGGAACATACCCTTAAAACATGACTAATCTCAAATGAATGAAATTTTTCCTTCAGCCTTTTGGCTTCTCCGTGCAAGTCTGACATATTCTGGTGTTTCACCTTCCACACGCCATTCAGCTGTTCAATCAGGCAAACGTTTCTATTACACTATCTTTCTTTAGCATGCAAAATAGTTATTTCGGCCAAGACACCGGATGCCAAGGGATCCAAATTTCCACAAAGATGGAACCTTTACAAGCACTCTATGGATGCCTATCATAGATAGCATCAAAGGGAACATAAATGTCATAGTGCTAACATAACGACTGATCATGAATTTACATGACAATCTGCACCACATGAACAGTCAACGGTGTTCCAGTGCAAAAGCCGTATAAATAGACGCACAAAAAGTAGACAGACAAAGAAAGCCTGTGGCCATTTAACGAAAGAGAAAGGGAAAGAAATTTGATTAGCAATGATGAAGGAGATGCATTGGCAACAAGAGGTTGAAAACAGACCATAAGAAAGAATCACAAACCACAAACATTGCTGAACAACGGGCATGTTGATCCAACAATACGAAAACTAGAAATGCAAGATAATCCAATTCTAGGAAACAACAAGAAATACCTGGTTGCAGACAAGCTTGGAGTCGCCAATGGCACAAACACTTTTATAACCCTTCTCGAGAGCATATTTAAGCCCAAGAATGATTGCTCGATATTCAGCAGCATTGTTGGTTACAGTGCCCAAACCTTGGCGCAGTTTACAAATCTACAAGAATTTCAGAATCAGCAGGCTAAAACTAAATATAGAGTCTAGAGGCATAATAGAGATAGGTGAAATGAGTGAAGAAGAGGGAAACCAAGCTTCCATCCAAAGCTCGAACCACTGCTCCAGCGCCAGCTTGTCCAGGGTTCCCCTTTGAAGCACCATCAAACTCAATAATACAGGTATGCTGTACATAATTAGCAGGATAGTGAGGATCTTGGGGAAAACAAATTGAAGCTACCGCATATTCAATTCTAGATACTAGATGTAGCACAATAAGAATGATACTATTATACCAAAATTCAAGTCTTTTAACTGGTGAAAATAGAAGCAGCTTCTGCACATGATCTTTCACCAAACTAAGAAAGAATGGAAGCATGGGCGAGCATGGACGCAGCCATCGTCCACTCACCGTGTCAGAATCTAACTTTGTATGCTTGTTACTATGATCACTTGAGCCTGCCAATAACCCATTTACACCCTGCACAAAAATTGAAGATTTACAAACAGAAAGACACGTCGGCTTCAAGGACATAGTTGAAACACCAACTGTATCTGCCGATGCTAATGATTCATATGACCTCTTCAGCGATAAATCTTCACCCTGCAGCTTGACTTTAGAAGATGCGCCTTTAGAAGATGCAGGATCCTGAAATGGTTTCAGAACAAGTTATGGATGTTCGCTCTTGTTCTTTGAGGTAGCTGGAAGTGGTGACAAAAGGTGGATAATTCTATCAAATTAGTAAAAGGGGAAAACAAATAAACTGCCGAGCCATAAGTCATAGCAGGGCAATAAGCATTGTTCACGTTACCCAGCAGCAATCCCTGGTTATATAAATAATGAAAGGATACAAGGCTCTAAACTCAGATTCCATCTTACTCGTAAAGCACAAGGAACAAGTGTGCCGAATATGCCCTCTATAAGATCAGAAGCTTTAATAGTGTACAGTGCATTCTGAAGCCCGCATGAGGCGAGAAAGTCCTCCGTGTCCTTAGGCAAGGATCCTTTGAAAACACTCACAGGAGTATCAAAAATCTGCAACATCGAAATACTCAACTACTCAATATATTTTGTAGTCTCCATGCGGAGCACTCAGAGAGAAGATGAGAAGGGAAAATACAGTCACTGTTAACACACGCTATACAGTTCCTAATAAGCAATAACAAATATTGTCCCAATACAAGAGTGAGGCATGAGCCACAACAAAATACGCTATTGCTCCTATGTATTCTAAATCGGCAAAAAATGCTTCATGTTCATCCACAGTAACATCTCGCTCAAGCTAATAGTTACATAATGACTCCCTTCTTCTCCTGGGGAAAAGAAAATCATAAAGCATGTGGCAAACTTTGACTCAATGTGCCAGAAAACATATTTTCTGCATCGATTTGTGATATTACACTAACGATAGTTTTCCGTTCACTCCTATATCATGAGTACTGCATCAAAAAAGTTTTTGAATCGTTCAGTGTACCATCAAAACCAGTCGATGTTCTATCACACAATGCCAACAACAACAAACATTTCAATCATTTTGGGACAGATGAAATATAACGCCGCTCCGATCGCATTACCGTGGTGCCGGCTTGCGCTTGACATTCACTCAAATTCCTATAAACCCCAACCAAATCCCCCTTTCTCACAACATACACTCCCTCCTCCTCCTTCTCCTTCCCCATCTCCGCCTCAACCTCCACCTCCTTCTTCGCTCCTTTCCCCGCCTTCGCCTCCTTCACCGGCTTCTCCTTCCTCTTGCTAGAATAGCACTGTAACCGACCCCTAGAAAAACAAAAACCGAATCCAAGAGCTCGAACCGACACCGAGACGACAATGCAGCGAGGGGATGAATCCGGCGGCGGCGGAGAAGATAGATGAGGTGTGGAATGGGAAATGGAGCAGACGGCTCATCAGATAATTGGGGGTGATGGTGGATGGAGCTCAGCGCTGTGGTGGTTGATTTAGGATGGTGCTGGTGCAGCCATGGGAGGAGGGAAAACCTAGATTGGTCAGAATGGGTTTGGATTGGTGGGTGTGAATGGAATGGAATGGAATGAGGGGAGGGGAATGGGGGAGGTTGGGGTTTTGGGAAGGGACAAGGCTAGGGTTTTACGTGCAAGTCATGCAATGAGGATGAAATTGGACATGAAGATGTGCAAGGCTATGTACCCACATAAGTATAAGGGAGAGATTGCTTTTTAATCCTTAATTTTAGGATTAAAAAAAATAATTTATGATTAAGTCAAATTCATTTGATAATGTACCAACTGTGCAAGACTAATTTTGAATGACTATAATAAATGGTTAATAGAGATTATATAAGCAGTTTAATTAAAAAATAAGAAATAATAAATATAGTTGTTTGGATATTCCTTTTTAAATATTTTTTTTTGATCTGTTGAATTGAAATAATTACCATTAATTTAAAAGATCCCATAAAAATTAAGTGTTAAGATTAGAGAGTATCTTTATATGATGGTTCAAAGCAAATATCCGTAGCAATTCTAGTCATCCTAATGAACCAATTACACTGTAAAACGCTTCGTTTCATTGCCTAATTTTAAACATAGATATGCACATGATTCTATGGAACACATGCTAGATAAACATGAGAATCAATACCAAAGTTTCTAGGTTCTGTGAGTACTTGTATGATGGACTGTCCGCTAAGGTATGCATCTTCATGTTATACGAATGAACATATAGTATTTCCTTACTCTTTAATCAGAGGAAAAACTCGAAGAAACTAATCCTTTGAATCGAGCATGGAAACAAGACTATTATGCTACTGTATGTGCCTATTCATCAAGAAATAACCGAAGAATAGCCAATTAACGAATCAACAGAATGAAATTAGGTCACTCTAATGGAGATCCTGTAATCAAGACGCAGTAGCCCAGCTTCGTTTATATAATACTACAAGCAAGGAGCTATCCTCTCTTGCCAAGTGCATATACATATCTATAACCCTCAGCCAAGTCGAAATGAGCTCACTGATCAAATATTATTATAATGTCTCGATTTTTCATTACTTATTAATAATATATATGACGTCACTATCGTTGGGTCCAACGTCTCAGTTAGGCAAAACTATATTTTTTGACTTAGTGATAAGAATTAAGTTAAGTTCACTTATACATCATTAGTTTCAGAAACTTTTAATGTACTTAATCATAACTCAAAATAACATCTTTATATAGGAGTTCACATCTATTTCTAATATCAGAATATCTTTCACACATAGGCTACATCTAGTATCAAATCTTAGGTCGTACTTCAAGTCTTACTCCTGTAACAAAAAGAAGAAGAAAGACACAGACAAATAGCAACCGTCAGTTATAGGAGCTCAATAATGTGTCGGTCCCCTTATCAAGAATTACAAGAGAGAAAAAGATCAAAAAATAAAAAAAATATGATCTCTTGCATCCTTTATTCCAATACTCTAAAATTATTATGTCAATCTGATATTTAATATTATCATCACAACAATATCAGTGACTCACCCAAGTCACATAAACACATTTAACACTACGTAACAACATTCGAAATCAGGCGTCCATTGACACTTCAGACATTATCAACGTTATTTACTACTATCATACTGGTATGACAATCAAAACCTCAATATCAAACAAAATGAGACAATGACACCGTAACACGATAGATCCCCAGTCCAAGTCTCACGCACTGTTGCACTACACAGTTTACTCAAAACTTTATTATACTTACCATTATATCAAATCACAGAGAAACGATAGACAATAGATACACTCAATGTTATAGTTGTGTTCTTTACGGGACTTATTCAATTTCATAAGTAAGTTATCTTCAGTTTTAGTTAAACGAAAATCCACGAAATGGGATCAACCAAACCGGAGTTCAAGATCTCCTGCAGTGAGATATCCTCATCAAAACGACCTCATAGGGTCGATGAAAGAATGTTACCATCAAGTCACTGTATAACACAACGACAAACACAACGGTTTTTGTGTTTTATATCATGGAGTCATCTCACCAAATTATGGATTTATACTTCTTTCACAAATTCACACTCATTATACCAACAATTAAGACATAACACACACCATGCAACAACACTTCACAACACTCAATATTTAACACATAGTACATAGCAGGTACAGTCAGTATTCTTTCAATTTCACCAACACGTCAAACCGATGGGAAGAACTTGTTGAGATGAAATGGCAATGAGTAGAACTCTTCACTTCTGGTGTCGGTCTTGAACGACTTGAACCTGTCGAACCAGTGCATTCCTCTGTCCTTCTTGGTCGCATCGTCTTTCTTATGCAGCGTGATGTCCAGGACCATTGCAAAGAGGCCAGCAACAAATGGTGCCGACGTGAATGGGACATTGAGTATATCATTGAACTGTACACATACACAGAAGTCAAATAGGAGCGAAGTTGTTGATCAAGTAAATCATCTATTATGGTGACAGAACAGTAAGAGATAGCTAGATTACCCATCTCGCTCCTGTGTTAACTGGGCCATACCCATGGATTAAGTTGTACTCATTGAAGTAATGTGGGATTGACAAGCCCATGAAGATCGAGAAACCGAGTATAAATTTTGTCCTGAAGCTGTTCAGGTTGCAAAACTGAAGAAAGCCGAGCCCTGCAGAACCTGCACAATAAAGAGTATGATAATCATGTTACCATCAAAAAGAATCTCTCTTTTAATATGGTTAATACTCATGATACTTAAGTCTAATTATGATTTGAATCTTTCAATATGACACCTGATACCACCATCGAATCAAGAGTTTTTTTATGTACATTCATTCAATATACTCATTATTTTCTTAATATTGATTCATAATTTTGATCAGATGTGACTGTCTCATGACATGACAAAATGACTCCTTTGAAATTGAAGTAAAAAGGTTTGCTATTAACTTCAGGGATGGAACTTGTCGCCTACTTGAGAAGAACTTACCAACATAGGCAAAGAAAAGGCAGTACAGAGCTGCTACAATAGGAGCTGGGATTGAGGCGAATACTGCTCCAAATTTGCCTGGTAAACACAACCACGAAAAGCATAAGCACATAGGAGGTCATGCAGATTGTGAGTTGCAAGAGATTGCTAGGTACCGAGAATTGAAAAGAAGATCATGAATCCAGCTGATATCATAACCACCCTTCGGCTGCCAACACGAGTCAACGCCAGCAAACCAGCATTCTCACTGAAGAGTATAAAAGAACACATCAAAGATGAAGGAAGAGTAAAACAGAAGCGAGGAAACCTAATAGCTCAAGAACCGTTGATCTATATTCTTACACTAATACTGAAGATCCACTGCCAGTCCCAAATATCCCGGAGAACAAAATTCCCAATCCCTGAGTCGGATAAGAGATAGAGAGGGGCATGATAAAACAATGAAGGAGTGAATACGCAACATGGCCGAGGACAGCTGGTGAGAAAGCGAGGCAATGCTCAAGTTAAAGTACCTGCCAGCCAATACCACGGCTAAGGACAGCAGGTGGCAAAGGAGTGGCGCTTGCAAATCGTGATACCGCATAGAATGCACCAGTGGACTGCCAAATTATGGACAAATAAGTTAGAAAAACTCCTCATGAATATAGGTTTTAGAGGTCAGGACTTGGAGGTTCAGGGAACTTCATTAACACCTTGGAAAGTAAACCATTATATCTATATTTCATATAGAATAAAAACATCAGTAGTGAGAAGACAAAAAATCAAATTACATAGATCTAAACCATATCTACTCTTCAAAGATGCTGTGGTTACTCAAAATTAAACGAGTTCAGGGCAGACGAAGATGCACAACAGATCGTTATGAAGTCGAATAGAAAGGACACTATGTATAACAACATGGAGGAGAATGTAAGCAGAAAGGGGCACTGATGTGGTAGAAAAGAACAAGAATACTGTTACAAGGTGCAAACCTCTACAAGTGTGACAAAAGAAGCAGCCATCATAGCAAAAGCTTCGCCGGCATCAAATGTTGGAGGCCCCCATTGAAAGGGATATGGAACACTTATCCTGCACCAAGATTTGCAGTAGACAAGAAATTCAAGCCAACACTCTTAAAAATGCTGCAACTCTAAAGCTGATGCCAAAATGTAGAAAAGCTCTCGAAAATATCCGTTATTGGATGTGTTGAATGAAAAGACAACTGTATCTCCCAAGCATTTCCTTGTTGACTCTTCCGTTTTTTCTTGTAAATAGATTAAGAGGAGCAAATCCTCACCAATGAGCAGCCGCTATGAGTCCAGCACGGTCAGTTCTGCAGCTTATCTGTGTAGCTGTTGGTCTGTTCTTATAAGCCCCTCCTATGGTCAATAGGTGCGCATAGATCCAGACTATGGTCAGTGAGAATATAACAGCAAAGCGGTCGAACACATGCCTCTCACCACGTATCAAGTGAGGTATATACTGCAAAGTAACATCCCATCCAAGGTGTTAACAGAACTTCTGAGAAAGTTATTAGTCGTCCAAAACTTATTAGATGGTCCCAGTTTTCTGATGGCGCTATTTGAACAAACGATGCTACAATGTATACTAATGTACCTGAGAAAATATGATTAGAAGGATGAGTTGCGGAAGTCCTATCTCCACACAGTTCGCAATCTAATAACCGGAGGATGGTAAAAACAACATTAGCAACTACCCCTTTATGAAAAGGTATTCCTCGTAAATCGTCTAATTAAGGAAGTTCACAAGATTGCAGAACACTTACCCCAGGAAAACCTTTTTCATAGAGACCAAATCCAGCAAGTGCAATCAAAGGAACCGCCGCCAGTGGACTGAGGAACCTGCAAATCGAATTACAAAGTTCATAGTTTTAAGTTTCACAGGAGCTCTGGTTGGAAATCAAGATTCAAAAAGGTTAACAAGTATCATTCACATGAAAGATCCAATGAATGATTTGTTAACATCTGCCAACAATAGTAACACCTAACCGGCAACCAAGCAAGGACCAAACAAACCAGATCTTGGAGCATGGATGATAGTTTGAAAGCTTTATTAATCTTTAATATTCGATATGATGAATCAAAAAGTATCAAAGGTGACCATGACAGATAGAAGAAGCCTAAACCAACCTGGCAACATTTCGCCACAGACCACTGAATCCAAGAACAATTTGTAGAGTAGATGCCACAATCAAGGACCCTTGAATTCCTCTCATTATCCTAGCAAATTTCTGCACATAGGAAGATTGGATTAAAATTATATTGGCACGGTTGGCATAAAAGATATAATAGCATAATTCATCAGGATTCAAGCGATCCTACCTCCTGGGGATCCACAATATTGGCATAACGACCTGCAAATATGATTGATAGTGTTGTTGGCACATAGGTATAAGAGGCTCCGATAACCGCAGGCAGCCGAGTGCCAAAATATGACTGTGTCAGAGTGTTCAAGCCGGTGACAAACAGTAGGGTCTGAACCACCTTGGCTTTCTCCGCCTAAATCATCATGACAATCAATTTAACATTGAGACAACCTCAATCTGTATCATACGCATGAGGAAACTTCATCAACAAATGATTCTCAACCAGTCAACCTAGTATCGATCCAATGATGATCTAAAAAAGTATAGACAGTCCTATTCGAATTGATAAACGAAGAAAGGGGATCGAACTTACGTTTCCACCTCCCATTTGAGGAACCAGATAAGTAGGAATCAGAACAGTGGTGCCCAGCATCACCAAATAGTGTTGGAATCCAAGCAGAATAGCTTCAGCTGCATTGAGAAATCTTTTACTTTAAATCATATCAACACAAATATATTCCATTTCACTGAAAGAGATGCACAGCTCAGGAAGTGAAACAACATGGAGTTTACCAACACAGAAAAAACAATCAAATCGATGATTTGAAATACACAGCAAACAAATGCCAAGCGAATCCATATTCGAATATATGAAGACATAAAGCAGATAATCAGAAGAGATACTGACGCCAAGGTGGTGGGCTAGTGATGCAATAAGAGACTCCTGGAAGCTGATCCTTGGCCGGATGAGGCTGCAGCTCCGCCGGTTTAGGTGGCGGTGCCGGCCCGCCTCCTGCCATCCTCCTCTTCTTATGCTATTTTCTCTTGCAAGACAAGCAGCACACCTGAACCAAACACAATACTCAAATATTCCTCTCAATGCCTATAACTCAAAAAATCATCCAACAGCAGCCCAAAATGAACAGCAACGGAATGGAAACAAAAAGCAAAACACAAAAGAAAGAGAAGCCCATTGTTTCAAATCCATGCCTCTAACTCAAGAAACAATAACTTGAACTTTGAAGATTTTTTTTTTCTTCAAAAGATCAGATGATATAGGAGATTATTTCTAGGAGAAGCAAAAATCACATCACTTGATCTTCAAGCAGCGTTTTTTCAACTGGTTTGGTAGTGGCCAAGCAAAGGTGGCAAGGTTACAAGGTAGCTTACCAAGGAAGCACCAGTAGACTGCAAGTGCACTGGGAGGAAAAGAGAGGAGAAGTGGAAGCAAAAATGGCTTGTTAAAGTGAACCATGAACCACATTTGGCATTAACCAGGTACAATAGTATAGGGCAATGGGGGGAAATGGGAAAGTTCAAAGTTGGACAAACCTATTCTTTACGAGTATGGTATGTAAACTTATTTTTGGGCGTCTACTACTTCCTTCCTGTGTGGTCAAATGAAAACGAAATAGTAAAACCGAACGAAATGGTGATCGTGCCATATGTCAATATTTAGTAATCTTTTGCTAAATGTATCATACCACATGATGACTCATATTAAATTTAAAGATACAACGACATGTATATAATTCATTTCATAATGATAAAAGAGAAATATTCTGTTCTTTTATTCTTTTCTATGTTATTTTGTTGAGTATTTCGATTTTTTTCTTAAATACAATACAAGAATCAAATCGATTTTTTTATCTCTTTTTTTTTAACATGTATAATTACAGAAATCATTTATGTTATCATGTCATTTTAAAGATACTGAAGATACTGGCATTTCTCTTCCGTCCCAAAATCACTGTCGATAAGGTATGTCAAGGTGGATTATCTCACACTACCATTCCAAACGAAAATCACCGATGCGTGGCGGCCGTACTTCATCCAAGCGCCACGCTTCCTTTTCCCGTAAACAGCAACATGCCAATATAACTTAACAAACTTGTAACGTGTAAAGCATCAAAGAACCAAACACGAGGAGGTCCCAAAGGGTGGTAAAGTTATGAACTGGAAGGAACAACAAAAACAAAGCAAAGCAAAAAAAAGAAAAGAAAATCATAAGTCAAAAAGAGGATTCCAAAGAGAGAACAAAAGAAATACTGTTTCTGGGTTCTCAAGTCTCTTCTCGACGAAGGAATCTCTGTGTTCACTGTCTCTTCTTCTCTGCTTTCTCTTTTTGCTGCTATCTTCAGCTCAGTACATTTCAGGAAAAAGAATACTTGTGTCCTTTGGTCCTCAACTACCCCATTTGTTTTGTAGCAATGTTAAAACTTGTAGTAATCCAACACTGGTTCAATGGTGATTATTTGTGAATTTATAAGGAGGTGTTGCTCGCAGAATGTAAAGAACATATTGACATATCAAATACGCATCTCTTTTAAACAATATCGCATCTTCGTCTCGGTTGATACCAGATAAACAAGAATATATATGCTTGTAAAGTTTTACTACATGCTAGTGCTTTCCCACGGTGATTACTAGCTTTACTTCTTCAATTAGGCAAACGCCAAAAAAAAAAAAAAGCTTCGTCTAAAGCATCTCCACCTTAAACTTGATCAGATCTCATTATTGTAACCGGATCTTCGCATAAGTATAATTTATAGCTTCCTTGTTCACACCGCTGAATCAAATAAAGATACTCCACTCATGCCCCATAGTTATACAGTGTCTTCTAACCTAGCATTACGATAATACATGCTACCTTTATATTTTCGAAGCATTGTTCATGGTGCAAGAAACAACGAACTAGCTGATGACATAATCCCACCACGAGTAGAATAATCAACTGACATAGCACAAAAAAACATACTGACCGTAAAAAAAAACTCATTATTTGCAAAAAAAAAAAAAAAAAAAAAAAAAAAATCCAATTAACAACAGTGAGTTTTCTATACAAATAATAAAATTTACAATAGTCAATTTGACTGTTATTTACAACACAGAATATTTTCTTATATTCTGGGAAGGCGTAGGAGCAGCAAGATACAGCCTAAAGTTAAATCATAAAACTAAGTTCACACCTTACCAGTTGTCATTGTTTCGGGACATCGAGCACAATGAGCAGTGCCGTTAACATCAGCGTAATCGCCGCGGCTCTCCATCGCTTCTCTTTCGATTCCAATCCCCACGACTCCATCTTCGATGCCTGGTGAAGCGGCACTCGATTGGGAGGTGGACGAGGCCGTTGTGCTATGTTGTTGCTTGATTAGGGTTTCGCAGGTGATGTTAAAAGAACGAGATTGTTATCGCACATTGGCGGGATCAAATGTTGAGCAAATGATGTAGTTGGAGGATTTGGGATGAAAGATTTGAATGGACATGTTAAGTGCATTGTGTTTAATGCATAGTGCCTGACTAAAATGATTAGGGCTGGAGGATTTTGCAGTTGATTAGCGATACTTAGTTGATTAATGTATTTAAGGTTGCTATTAAACCTCTGGGAATTGGTTGTTTGTGAAGTATCCGATTTATATATGTATTTGTTATATTTTGCTCATATATGACGTCGGTAAAGTATTCTCAACAGTTATAATAAATTTTCCGGTTTGAGGGGTTTTATCCGTCATGTTGGACTAGAAGTTACAGCATGTAGTTTGGTACAATGTCTGGGAGGGACTTAAGTTGTATGAAGGCTAGTTTGGGTTAGGATATGAAATTGAAGTCTTGGTGGTAGCCGACATGATGTGCTTGCATTGCGCTTTGATTTTCTATTTCCTCGACTAGAATCCCTATATTTACGGCTGTGGCAAGAGGGATGTGGTTGTCTAATACCCCGATTTAGACATGTTGGACTATGATCTTCTATTATATAGCTATGATATCAAATTTATGAATGAGGCCACCAAATTCCACCTGCCAGGAACCGGCCACAGGCTTAGAAATGCTTAGGCAGATCAAATAAGTTGTCGACATTGGTCATTAAGGCTTTTACACAGTTTTGGAGTGATCATATCTTTATTGTGTATTAATGCCTTGAGGGCTAGAAAGATGTTTGTGCTGAAGTATTGTTCGAAGAGCAAATGAAGTCATCTAAGGAAAAGAATGTGGTCTTTGAAGATCCTAGGAGACTACCAGTATGCAGGGGATACTCAACTCAAACATCTTCAAACAAGCTAAGATATTGAGATGGACTGCTTGCTTCTGTTTGTTGAGAAAAGGAGATGCGAGATTTAGAGGGCGAAGCTGCACTATTTTTCGGCATGTATTCAAGTTATTTAGTGTGCTGGAAGCTGTCAAAGATCTGTGGTTGAGTTGGTGTTTTCATGCTGAGTTTTCTCAGGTACGTTTTTTGTTATCTATGTCAAGTTTTGGTTTCCTGCAAGCTTTTCTGTTTGGGTGCATTTATAACCAAAGCAATCGAATTTCTTTTGCTCCCAAATGGAATCTGATTTCATTTCAATGTCAAAAGAATTGGATTATTACTCTCATACCACCAACATCTTCTATTGCTCAGCTCTCTGAGTGCCTAGGATTTAGGATCCTCAAAAGGTGGAGCCTGAGATGGTATCGGTGAGCAACACCATCGTTCCCGCACTCTAACATAACAGATTGATCTAGCTATTTCTGAATCAAACAATAAGAGCTTTTGCTTCAGCCTTTTAACTTTGGACTACCCTGTGCTTACTTTAACGTTGTTCACTGATTCCGACCTTATCGTCATCCTTGCTCCTACCCCAACCAAGTCAATTTTCGTCATTAGATTCGATCGTGGCCTCACCAGACATAAGTCACAGCTTTGAGGAGGATCACGGGCACTTCACAGGTGGTCTCTATAATTTTAAAATTGATCATTTTTCTGATGTACGAATATGCATCCATGATCCACCTTTCGTCCCATCACTCTTTAGAAGTATTTTAGCCAAGAATCTCGATATCATTATTGGCTGCAAAATGTAGCTGGTAAGTACTTTCTTCTTCCCATGATAATTGAAACGTTATACGGTTATATTATTCATTATATATTTCGATGTGTTAATTTTTATTATTACGTAAATAATATGATACAAATATCATTTTGATTCAAGATTATAATTCATCACATATATTATATTTGATATTTCACGGTAAATTTATAAAAGAATAATATCATTTGTTAATTTCACAAATCATTCGTAATGTCATCCTTTTTTTTACTTATGTGAATAAGGAATGCAAACTTTTCGAGACAGGGGAGTAGTTGATAATCCCAATGGGTCACATTATAGTTACCAGGATAACCATCCAGTAGGATAATCAGTGACGCGGCCGCATGTTCATTATTACATAAATCTATGTATATCTTTTTTTCGGAGACTGTTAGTCCCCAAAACTCAATTTCATCGATCCAAAACAACAATATTTCTTCTTCTTTTTTTGGACTAAAATGTCCTTCTCCATCTCCCATCTCTTTAATAATAATAAAAAAAAGAGTTATAATAACGTTGTCTTGGCTAGATGAAAACCAATCCTGAAAATAACGGCTCCCTTTCTTTCCTTGCATACCACATTCTACAACATTGATTAAGGTGACTGTCTGAAGCAAGATTAGATGGTCTGAGATCACTGTAGTTAACCTATACATGTGTGTTCCCATGAAGTCCTGAATCTCAACTTTTTACCTGAAACTGTATGCTTATAAGTATCACCATTTATGTATTTCACCCTACGTCCCTACCCCTTCAATGCTTGGTGGTTGAGCTAACCTGCTTGCAACCAGTACACCATCATTGCCTCCCTCTTCGCTCTCCATCTCATCTCCTATATATATCATGCTCCCCATTCAGTATATGCAGTGCACATTTCATCCTTTTACACGGTTTTACAGCTCATACGTTACTTTTATTATCTTTAGATCAGATCAATGGCATCCAGTGGAAAGCTTGAGGTAGAGGTTGAGGTGAAGTCCACCCCAGAGAAAATCTGGGACAGTCTCAGGAACACCGAGACCGTGTTCCCTAAGGCTTTCCCTGATACTTACAAGAGCATCGAGCTCGTTGAAGGCGATGGCAAGTCCATCGGCTCCACTCGCCTTGTCAAATTCGCTGAAGGTATATATAACATGTACCTAATATACAAATACGCAACCATAATGCCTTCATCAATCGACCTGTATTTAACGGGATTATCTTGGGTTGTTGTCTTTGTCTTTATTGCTTGTTATTGATCATGCTGATTTCCTAGATTGTGAGTGAGAATCTGGGTTACAAACACATTACCATTGCTATTGCTCTCATTGGGCTTGATCTTTTGTAATCTTTTGGCAGTGGTACCAATGATCACGACGACGAAGGAGAGGATCGACGAGGTGGACGAGGAGAAGAAGGTGGTGGGATACTCAGTGATCGAAGGCGAGCTCCTGAACTTCTTCAAGAGCTTCAAGGCCAAGGTTGGGGTTGCACCCAAGGGAGACGGAAGCCTGGTGACATGGACCTGCGACTACGAGAAGGCGAACGAGGAGGTCCCTGCGCCGGAGCTCTTCAAGGACTTTGCTGTCAAGACATTCCATGATCTTGATGCTTACCTGCTCAAGGCCTGATGATTTTTCGGATATGTCGTGTGTGTGTGTGTGTGTGTGAGTTTCATGTTTATGGATGAGAATAAATTTTTAAATTGTACGTACTACTATTATGAATGAATAACAAGGAGCTGCCATTATTATTAATTCGGAGTATCAGAGTAAAAGAGCTGTTTAGATGTGCTGAAGTACGAATGTGCTGGAATTCTACTGTATTATGCATCAGTCTTTCGACTGTTTTTCTTTGTGCCAACATCCTACGCAACTGTTGAAGATAATTTGACTGTTGCTATTGTAATTGCATTCAAGTCACGAATATCTGAATGGTGATTGTAGCGTATCACAATCTCATTCATATGGAAAATTTTATTTACGGTCACAAAACCCAAGAAACTCTTACTGTATCGGGAGTAAACTTAACATCGAATACGAACTCTCGCTACCCACAAGGCTGCAGCGCCATGTTTCTATATTTTCATTGCATAGATCTGAAGGCTTTAAATGCGTCTGATCATGTAATGAATGCCACCATCATTATACAGGTTCGAAGGAGGACGAACAAGAAAGTGAGAGATGTACACCCGATCAAAAGCCCATTTGAGTATCGCCTCATTATGAGACATCAAAGATCACAAGGGGTTGCTGTTGGGTTTGGTAGACAATTCAATTCTAACTTTCAATCGTATTTCCACCTAGCAAGTGATCGGATACGTACGCTTCAAATTCCCAACATATCCCACGCACAATGTGGGGGTGACTCGACGTTAATATTCAATCTACTAGCAATAAATGTATTGTCGAAAAGGTACGGTGACAATACATTTATTAAAATCCCGAACTTCACATCATCTTCGATCAAAGCTACGATTTGATGCTAGGGGTTCAAATCTTTATCCACAATTTGATCAGTTTCTTCAATAAGTGGCACGGTGAGGCCAGAAGAACCAAACCTCTCATATCTGAGATGGTTTCTCGCTTTGCCTTCTATGGTTGATCCCCAAATCACAGTATAATAGCCGATCGCTACACGGATTTGTATTAAGTTAGAAGCTATTGCAGAACCCAATAGCACGTCAAAAACTTCAACTTTCTTTCATGTTAATCATTGTTGTTGTCAACAGAGGAATACAAGAATAGATACAGAAAAGTTTACCTTGCAGACTACTTCCAAACAAGCTTAAGCTGATCAAACATGCCCAGAATATCCCGGAAGGCTTGAACATTGACCGTACACTGGACTCTTCAAGCTCATGCACCATGCTTGAACGCTCTGCAGATCACTGTTCCAAAGCCTATTTAGCAGCATTGGGGCTCAAGGATCAGGGTTTATCAGCATTGATCAACTCAACATTTCTGAGCTTATTATTTGTCCACCAGTATCTTTATGGATGAGAAATATATTTGTTGATGGTACAAATACAAGACAATGGTATAATGAAAATTGCAAAAGAAGATAGAAAACGGGTAAATGGTAGAATTCAGATGCTTACCGTAAGGACAATAATGGTGAGTTCCAAGTTCATATCGAGTTTCCAAGCGCTCAGGTCCCTCTCAGCAATCAGATCAACAAACGCAGTTTGTAACGTCCCCAAAATGGTATAACTGGTAACCATGAGCAACATATCCGGAAACCTTGTCATAGTAGCAACCTGGAAGAGTATTATTCATCAACGCAGAGAAGAAACACTTTCATGCAAAAAAAGATTTGACTGAAGAAGTTCACATGATTTGTTCTACTACTCATTGATTGCGTTACAAGCAAGGCATTTCAGTGACTTACCTGGATGGTACTCCACACAGCAAGAGACAAGGTGGTACAGGCAAGCAAAATGCTGCCATAAAGCCATTGAGCTTCGGTTGAATTGAGGACGAGCCGCTCCAGTTTCCACTGACGAATCCCTGAATGAAACCTTTGAATATGAATGACAGAAAGACCTTCGTACAAGGCAACTATGGTTGCTCCTGCTACTTCACCAAAGCACCGCAAATCCTGATTTGAATGCTTGAACTCCAGATATCGAGCTTGGCCTTCCTAATGCATTAAACTTATAAGAAACATCCACAATGGTCCCTTGCTCACTTTATTTTTTGTCTCACCACTGTTCACATTAATATGGATGATGATGTTTGGTTCGTTTGCACACACCAGCAAAATTTGAAGACTGTGGTCGAAGGATGAAAATTTGATTAAGCTTGAACTTCCTTAGGCATATGCATTCTTCAGCTTCAAAGGTGAAAAATGGCCGACCACATAACAAAAGCTAATATTATGGGTAGAAGGATATGCATCTAATGACATTTGATCATATGCTGTTCCAGGATTTTAAGCTCTATAGTAAAAGACGTGTAAATGTCACAAAATTTGTGTGTTTCAAGAATGCTAGTAAAAGAAAAACCCTAATCCAGCATCAAACTTTTCTTCCTTGGTGATGATACATCAAAGATGATTATAGGAAGAAAAAGATGTCAGGGCCGATATATGGTCAACCTTGGAGGTTTGGAGCCAATGGCTTCAGTGGCATGACCATCAGATTAAGAACAAAGATGAAGTTATAAAGAATTAAAGATGGAACAAAAAGGGATGACGCCCAAGTAATATATACCTAAGAATAAGAGAGAGGGCAAACTGGAAGGTAGGAAGGAGAAGTCCCATCCCACAAACGACAATAGGCGAACTATGCCGCAGGCCCGTGAACGCAAGGTTCTGGGCAATGGCTATCCTGCAATGCAAATAACACACACTTGAGACTATTGAAAATAATAAAGCACATTGCTAAACTTTTTTCTCTTTGTAGTTTTATATACATGCCAATTCCATGTTAAAGACTCGCGCTCCCAACAAAGTTTTGGAGTGGGAAGTTTGTCCATAACATTGCCCAGTAGAGCAAAACAATGTTTCCCTAAAAACTTGAAAACTGATAAAAGACAATCATGACTTGAAAGTCAATCTCTAACCATGAACCATGTGTTGCCCCTCCCTCTATGATTCGTATAGGCGTACTATAAACTTCTTCCAAGAGCCAAGCTCCTGCTTTAACTTGGATGACTGATATACATTTTTCCCTTATTTCTATTGGCAGCAACTCATGAAATTGAAATTGGATGACACACATGACTATACGTAGAAAGAAGAGAACACATACTCTGTCAAGCCAAGAAAGAAGAATCTTGTGAGGAGATTCAAGTTCAGCATCTCTCTTATTCTGAAAAAGGAGAAAACAAACAAGGAACATATGTCAACGATCAAGAAGCGCTCTACTAAAGGAAAATGTATGAATTCGACTGGCATAATAACCATCACCTGTGATTTTTGACAAGCAAAGAGCAAGGAAGGAGCATGATGGAGGAGAGAGCATTGGAATACGCAACAAACACAAACTGGTTCCTTTGTTTATCGCAGTACTCTGCTGTAATTGTCAATGCTATGGTGCATCCTTCCATAAAAACCATCATCACAAACGGCAATAATGATTCCGAAATGGCAATTCTGATCTCCATTGAATCTTCTACCTTCCTGCTGATCCTTTGCCAACCCCATAAGAGAGTTCTTCAGGCATGCATGCCTATATGTATACACACAGAAGTAATACGACAGCAAGGCCGACTGAAAATTATCATAGAAGAAGGCAAGAACAAGTCTACTCTGCCCTTCACACCACCATGAGGTTATAATTCAAGAAATGCACAATAGGCTGCTTAGATATCTCAAATCATAGGATTAAACAGAGTTGAAGAAACATTAGTCACATTAAAATCGTCTAGATTTGTCCTTTACTACCTTCCAAACTATTTTATCTCCCTTATTTGTTCCGTTATACTAAAGTTTGTCAAATTAGCATTATCTGCCACAACAATACCAGGAGTAAGCTCACAACTGTAATCTAATCTAATTAGCATTATCTGCCAAGGGCTTGAGACGCTTTTGACAACACTGGTTCTTATGCAACTCTCCAGTTGATCAAATAATTATCAGCTCTATACATGAGCTTTATCCTAGCCTTACCTAGAATTATTCCAACCCTTACGCTGCGCACTGCTGCAGGGGCTGAACCTGGACTATTCGCACTGTAACAGAACAAAAAGGTGAGTCCCAACATGTGCAACCACATGAAAAAGACCAATGTGAGTAGCCTGCATGGACTCAATCAGTTGATGGCTGGTCCCACAAAATGGGATCACCTCATTAAGTGTTTATCCCCTGTTTTTTGGGCAATCCCTTCTACCTGGGAGGTAAAGAATAAATTGCCTCCCAAACTACAGTTTTCTAAGGAGATGTGAAATATCTCTTTGATCCTGGAAGGTGAGAACCAATACTAGATACAAGAAACACTTATGTTATGTGCATGTTAATATGCAAAGTTGTTCTCAACAGCGAGGAAACAATTCTACGAAAGTTCAAACAGATCATGGAAGACTCACGATAATAATATTTACTATTGTAATGCTGACTATTCAGCATATGACAACCAACAGAAGGAAGCAAATGTAAAGGTCAGATATAATGCAAACGGCAGAAGCAATATTCTGCCCCTTCCATCACAGAAGAGGCAACAAACAGCCAGCTACAGCCAGATTTGTTCAACTCTCAGACATTCCCAACAGAGTCATTGTTGATTAATATAGAAAATCTGTGTCTCAACAAGCATTAAAATATGTATTTCATAACGGATACATGTGCCACGCATGTAGTGGTCATGGAACAGTCGACCACCCAAGATCCAACGAATCTTGTTATATTAGACCCAGCGGCAGAGGCTGTACATTCAAGCAATCTTACTCATGGAGCAAGAAGTTGTTTTCACCGAGTCTCAAACCCGTCATTGAGATACTATTGACAGAATTGTCAAGCCTATGAGCGAACCAGGAAATTAATACTACCCTAAACTTAAGTACAGATGGGCGTCCATCTTCTTGTATTCTTTGTGCCCCGGTCTGTTGGTACCACGATATTCTGGGGTTGGTTTGCATCGCATCCTAAGCCCATGCCCAAGATAACCTTAGCCGGTTACTGCTCAGACTTCAGATATTTTCAACACCAAGCTCGGCCACACAATTTACAAGGATAGATGGCTACATGCATTGACTTTTAGCATTCCGTACTTACCATATTTCACTATTAAAGCACTACTAAAGCACCATTGATGCTGATAAGCATAAAGAGAAATACCGTCCAAGAATGTCATAGGGGTCCTCCAAATTCATCAGGACGATCCATAATGCCTTCCATGATCAACATTATTTTCATCTTTTGTCTTGACGGGAACAGATTCATCAGACCAGCAGTTTTCATCATGCGGGAAACATGCCAGCCTAGCTCCCACATCCAAGTTTCTGAGACATGTTGGCACTGACTCATTGCATACCTAGTGAGCCACAAATATAGCTCATGAGTGACGGTTTAATTACATTGATCTGGCTGTGAACATGTAGCAGATTCTCAATACAAAATCGCAGAAGAAGAGAAGAGGGGATTTTGAAGCAGAGTAGAGGTAGCTGTGAGGAACTGAGATCATATTCTTCAGGATACATGGAACTTTTAGGAGCCGAAATCTCATTATTCATGCTACCAAATCGAAGAAACTTGATAACAAAACTGGAGTGATATTTAAGGCGAAGTAAAGTCTATTGGGTTTCCATGAGGGAAAAGCCACACCAAAAATGGAGAACATTTTGGTGTAACAAAAAAAAATTCTCAAGGAGATGATTCATCATAAACAATCATGTTCCCATGTCCATAACAATGCAAATATCACCAATAATTCCGCAATAACTCTAAATGGTTTCTAAATCTCATGAATCACTAAAACATCATTCATAATGGACAGTCAGGCAAGGTGCCTGACATAATCCACAATACACAACATCAATCATTAAGTGTCATACTATCTTAGCACTCATTCTAATGATAAAATGAAACAAAGACAACTCAACGCTTCTAGTATCAAAACCTCTTCTTTAGAGCGGACTTGTAAAACAAAAATCTATACAACCTAACCACACAAAGTCGATAGGTTGTTTCTAATGAAAATAAAACTTCTGACCGAGATTTTTAATCAACAATTTAAACATTAAAACAAAAGAAGCAAGAAAAACGGAAAATTTAACAAATTTCAGTGAGTGCGTGGATGGTATCTTGAAAACACAGCATGAAAATCAAATCAACTTTTCTAAGAGTGGCAGAAGTCCAGGTAGATGTATGACTGTCACCAACCGGGCTGCCGCGAAAAAAAAAAATCATGATGATGGAAGCCCAAAAAGGGAGGCCCATTATTGGGAACCATTTTAAAGGGCCATGGCCCACACTAGCGAAATGGCCTATCTGGATAAACACTTGGCTCTCTAGATGATGGGAAATCCATGTAACATGATTATCACGTAAAGCTATCAGTCTCACCTATCTTTATCATCAGGTTACATACATGAAATCCGAAAATGAAAAAAAAATATATCATACTCTAAGGCAACAAATCAAGATAGTAATTCACAGCATAAATGAAGATCTTAAACATTATCAAGTCGACAAAGTTCTCCAAAAATTACCTCGAATTATGTCGAAAAAGTAACTCCACTGTTTCATAGCAAAAATGAGCACGGTTATAGTTGAAACTCCGGGACTGCAAGGAGTCATATTAAGGTGATAACAACAATGCTAAGGAGAGTAAGAAACATAATCCACATCGTGTCACGTTTATCATCGTTCCACAGAAAGCTGATAAAAATAACACCAAAAGAACTCTTGCTACGTTGTTTAAGGCGATTCAACAATCAAAGCAACGATGGCCATATCATGGATCTTCTTACAAGTGATAACAATCTTGCAAAGCATATCTCTGGCAAGATTTACCCATATGTGCATGTATTTTTGTGAGGGAAGATCATGCAGCAGTGGACTGTGGAGTGAATGTTTTAAATTGTTTCACTATGGGGAGAATGGTCAAAGACTGATCAAAGGGCACCTTTCCTTATGGGCCCTAAAGGTTACCAGTCACGTTATTGTCCTCCACAGTATGTGCTAGAAGATGCCATTTGAATCTACCCATCATTGTTTTTTTGAGTCCCCCACATGCCCCTAAGTCCTTTTCAACTTTCACTGTATGTTCTTCAGCATCTAGTCTCATCTGATCTTGGGTTCAAATCCTGTTTAACGTTTTTAACACGACAGGCCTTGTGATAGAATCCATTGGTGGCATCATGTTTTACACAAGGCATCAGTTCTAAGCCTCCAAGGACTAATATTTGGGGGTTTATCTATAGTTTTCATGGAATTTATCACGAAAACAATTAATATCAAAACCTCAAACCTATGATAAAAGACCTCATGGTACCATATCGTAATATGTTCTTCACATATGTCCCTAAGTTTCAAGCTACTACGTCCATTACCTAGTATCACTATATAATCATATAGAGAGGTAACATAATTAGAACACATGATCTAATTGGACAGTCTCGACAAGTCAACATCTCAAACAAAAACATGTCTACTTTATTAAATGCAAATATACAGAAGTAGTTAAATTAACGTCCTATGATTAGTCTAATCCAACAACTTTCAGGTTGCTAGCTACAAAATCTGCATGGTTCTGAAATTAATGACTTCTATACGTTTGCATCATTAGTCAATGACCAAACCAAAATATCATAACCTTTGACTACACAGAATGGTTAATTAATCCAAATATCGCTCTCCAGGCCCCCAAAAGCTAATTCTACTTCCACAGCTAACTTTCGACAAAAATGTTTGAAACTGAACGATGTGATGTAGGATATGCTGAGCTCTAACCTGAAGATCTCACGTAAGAACAAAACTATGATGTTTCGGGACATATCATTTTTTTTTTTTTTTTTTTTTTTTGAAAATCTTACTTCTGTTTATTTACTACCACTAAGCCCGAACCTAGGAAAAACGACGAGAGAAGCATAACTCGATTAGGTCAGCAAAGGCATTGCTGTTGGAGCATGCTGGTAGTGAAAGACCTTTGACCATATCCTTCGTGGTCTTAACACCGCCGCATTCTTCTAAATCTAATCCTTTCAACACTCAACAGAATCAGCAAACAGGTCAATGCTATTCTTCGTGCTTCTCCAAAGACAACTCAAGTACAAGATTACGCAATTATTCAGATCTCTGGTAGTATATTAGTACGATAAGACACTGTAGTAACTAAAAGCATCTATTATCAAAGGAAAACAAGATTGTAAAGTGGAAATCAAAACTAGGTAGTCAAATGAAGAACAAAAGAAGACAATGGTAAAGGATGGAGAGTTGAAGATGATCCAAATTCCAAATACCTGATATCTTAACCAAGACGCAGCTGCCACTATGTGTTCCCTTGTTGTAACCTCTGCATATACGTGCAATCCCATCAAACAACATGCATTAAGATAACAAAGTACCTAAGTTTTTTCATGAAAACATGCCCATGCTGAAATATCATATTATAATAAGCACAAGAATGAAATAGTTGACTGCACATATCAAACATCTTACATGGTCCTTGTCCTCGTTTCGTTTCAGTTGCATGGTCCTTGTCCTCGTTTCGTTTCAGTTACATGGTCCTGAGCTAGTGGTCTGCCCCTGCTTATAAAGGTGGACATTCTCGCAGATGAAAGTTAATGATCATCAACGAAGATGAGAGCTAAAGGGTCATCTTTTATAAAGCTGGATCGATCAGAAAAGATATTCATACGATGAAACGAAGACGACAGATATAAAAACGAGCTCGTGTAGATGGCGCTTCAAGGAGAAATGCACTAAACTCTCAGGACGCATGCACACACTGTTAATCATCAGAACTCTATGTCTTATGACTTGACATGTTCTTATTGGAGAAGAGGAGAACAAACGTGGCTATTCGAACAATATTCACGAATAGCGAAGCATATTGGATAGGCGACAAAGGACGAATAGGTGCGATGAATTCCTTACAAGGTGAAAAAACATATGAACATGTCACCGCTTGCTACGTGACATGTTTTTGCTTGAAAGAAAGGGGAAGAAGAAGGAACCACATAACTGAATCCACCGAAATGAACTTCACATGTAAGACAGTGTATAACATACAAGACGGTGGTGGATCAATGGTGAATAACTACTCTAAGATTGTCATGCCACACATTTGTTTTCTTATTCAGTACCATGCATGCATTGAATCTTATGATACATTCGCATCTAAACACAGGCCCCATCAAAAAGAGAAATACACCGTAGAAATGGACACGAATATACAAAAGGCATCAACAGCAGAACCGTCACTGCCACTTGTAGTCCCACAACTTTAAATTGTACAAAAGAACGAAAAAAAAGGCTCATTTAATTGCAAACCGAACATAACTACGCTACACACACAGAACCTCAGACCCTTGTCTCCAAGACCCCTCTGAGTATAACGTATAAATCAGCATTCCTGACATGACACTCAATTTTTTCACTATGCTTAATGTTTCAACGAATATCTTTCTCTGAAGTTGTTCATATCCTAATACACATTTTCTCCTTAAATAATCCAGACTGTTTAATTTGAATTGGCGAATTTGGACCAAGTGATGTCAATCCCAAATGCATATGCCTTTCATCCTATACATCGCTCTTCCGCTTAAAATGCCATACATAACTCCACTGTCATTAGACTTTGAGCCTCTCACTTCCTATATGCTATTGGAGAGAAGACGCCAAACAGAAAAAATCTCGTAAAAAGAGGTACACCTATCACTTTCAAGGAAATGAAGGATACACACAAAGGAACCTTTTAAGATGAAATTGGTATCAAAAACTTTAGGAGTAATATGTCCCAAAGCTAGCCACCAATATGACCAGCCCAATTGCACCGCAAATCGCATCTCATGGAAGCTCAAGCAAACGATCCATATGCTTTCGACAAAACATATTAGATTTTTATTTTTACTAGGAGAGTATTGGTCGACGGAAAATTTTCGTGTATCAAGGTACTTTCCCTGCTCTGTTTCCTCCACTCAGCAAGGGAGGAAAAGAATGCAAATGAAAGACTTCCCTAGTCATAACGCATCATACAGCAACAAGCAGGTGACCAGTGAAAGAGAAGAGAAAGGAGAGAATAAAATTCTGGCACTTACTTGAAAAAACTTGTGACTGATGTTTTTGCAAGAAGTACACTGATGACTGATCACTCTATTCTGGCTTGGCAATAAACGCTGCATGGCATCAGCTGCAACTGGGTGGCATTATGCTAAGTGAATATTTCCCCTGTTGAGAAGAATATAACTGCAGACCAGCAGACTGCTCCAAATTTAAAGTCAAAGCCATTGATGAAGCTCTAAAGACATTTCAAAAGGGAAAAAAGAAAGAAAGAAACCACGGCTTACAGACACTCGCTAAGTATCTGCTTAAATGCTGTTAATTCAGGTTTAAGCTTTTCAGGTTCAGCAAGCGAGTTTATACAACTCCTGCTTAGATGGACATTTAATCTGTTTTTTTAATATACATCAAAAACTCATCTCAAATGCAATCTAATGGAGAAGCTAGTAACATCCTTCCTTGATCAACAAATTCGTTGCGCATGACAACAGGAAAATCAGTAAAAACACATACCGGTACACTTTAGCACAGTTCGAGCTCGAAGAACAGTAAACAGTCATAACCACAGGTTAGAAAGAATTTGCGTAATGCGTATGATGGGTATGCAACCATAACATTCAGAGTGGTGGGGGTAGGGGGCATGAAACCATAGATCCAGCATATATGTCTAGCAAGTAAATGACCCTCAATGCTCGAGGATATAGTGAAAGACAGCACATATAATGTTCCAACAACATTGGGACCCTTGACTCGCAGCTGTAGACCCCAAACATACAATAATTATACAGTTTGATCTTGAGCATGAAAAGGAAACAAGATGAAGAAGATGGAGTGGGCAATAAGATTTGTTTCATAAACAGCATCATCATGTACCAAATACACTTGAAATCTGTACCATATGCAATCATGTACATATATATTGTGTAAATGTAAATCATGTTCAAGGTTGACATTTCAGCAAGGTCATCATTCCCCAAGAATCTTACAAAACGATGGTTATTGTAGTATGTCGCATCCGTAAACTATCAAGTTTTGATGCAACCCATACACTAGAGTAAGAAAATGGAATCTCTTCAAATAAAACATGTGGTTAGCATGTACAGGAAGGTTCCATGACAGGAAGGCTAATAACAATATGCAACAGATCTTCTGTTGTACTTGCATCCTTGTGTTATTCTTTCAATTTTTATTTTTTTTGGTAGCCAAAACAGTCTTATATCATTGTGTCCTAGTCTCTCATAGCTAATGCCTCATTAGATTAGGATCAAACCATTCATTTTACCTCAAAAAGTTTCACCTTGGTTGAAATGTTTATCACAATCCGAATAAAAGATTAAAGACATTCAGAAAACAATTGGATGAAGTTGATCGCAGACTCATGGCTAGCATAAAAGCTCCATGGAAGTTCACGTGGATTTACGAGGGCTACAAGTGGCATACAGTTACTATCGCACGAGAAGCGTTGGCCATTCCTGCTTGGAGATGAAGAGATAAACCAACAAGTCAAAAACAATAACAACAGAGAAGGAATCTCTACTCATCGTGTGGTTAGTATTTTAAGAATTGGCCTTCGCAAAAATAGAGATGGTTGATAATGGTGGAATCGAGCAAGATGACTAGCTTGATAATGGACTCTTGCTTTACATTTAACTCTGTGTAAAGCCCCAAACTTTACCCAAAAAAAGGTATAAATGTGAGTTTTCTTGCTTTGCAATCTTATAAATAGAATAGGATGTGAAATATTTTCTACTCCTCACAAAGGGAAACAAGGAAAAACAGATAGGAGGGAGAGAGAGAGAAGGGAGCTTAACAGCGAGGAATAATGGAAGAACAACTTAGTCCATTGGCAGTGACACATCTACTCCAGCATACACTGAGAAGTCTCTGCCTCCAAGACAACTCTCAATGGGTTTATGCAGTTTTTTGGAGAATCCTTCCTCGGAACTTCCCCCCACCAAAGTAAGTCCAAGATTTTCTACCCGAGAAAATTAACAAGTGTTCTTCAGTAGTCATCGGATTCTCTAAATCCTTTTGTATTCCGCATATTGAGAACAATGTACCAAAGTGCAATTCGAAAATAAAGTCCATACAAAGTTTATGCTATATACAAGTGCCGTCCACGTATCAATGTCTACACACAAAGATCGTTCCTGGGAACCATGTCGGTTCTTAGTTGATCCAAAAACAATACCATATGTCTTCACCCAGTCAAAAGCATTATATTTCCTGATCTCATTTCACTTCCTTTGTCATAGATGGGATAGTCAAGGAGGAGCCTATGACAGGACTAGAGGGAACAGAAGAAACTGGTATTTTTCTATACCAAAATCTATGTGAACTCTTTTTTTTTTTCATTTTACTTTTTTTTTAACTTAGAATAAGGCATAGATTATCCTGCTCTTCATGCACAAGGATTTTAATCCAATTTAACAAAACTTACCAGGATATTGGTTTGGGAAGACGGATTTTGCAATTTTGCTGCTTCAGCTGCTGCTGAGATGAGTCCCAGTGAATATCCCAGCTCATCAATCTTTGCCAACGGTGAATTCCAGCAACTTCAAGGACTTCAGCCGGAGGTGTTCTTCAAGATGTCCCATGAAATCTACAATTATGGTGAAGGGTACACTATCAGAATCAGAATACATTAGCAATAGCTTCTCCTAGATATTCATGATTGGATCAGTAAACAGAGAGTGCATTTGCTTGCAGATTAATTGGAAAAGTAGCAGCAGATCATAGTCATAAGTGGATATACAAAGAACCTAATGAACAAGAAATTAACTTCCTATCTACATGGCAGAATTCAGCTGACTCGGTGAGAATAATTCCAAAGAGAACTACGCCTCTAAGTTTTAACATTGTTTTACAAACACCTAATGGCGATGAGTTCCGTTCTTAATGACTTTAACTTTCACATATCAGCAGCCGAGGACATGGGAAGCCCAGTTTCAATCAGGCATCAAGGTACATCACTGCATGATATGCATCACAAAGGTTGAAAGAGCTAATGGCCTGATTAGACATCGAAGCTTGACGTAAAATTTTGATTGCAGACTATAGCACTGATTGCTGTGAGAGAAGGTGTTCTACAACTAGGAGCTCTACACAAGGTTCTCATTCAAATCCCTGTCCCTCCCCCTCATTAGTGTGTCTCTTGATAGACTATCTCTACCAATTGCTTGCTTCAATACTCTATCCTGGGGAAGATGATCCGACCCTTTCCTGAAGATAGAGTGAAGGGTCTGAAATACAAACAAATCAGTGAAATTTATTCATCGATCTACACAATCTAAGCACACACGAAACACGATCACTCCCTGTGGCTTACTGATTCATAATGCAGTCACTACAGTGTTATTCCTAACTATTTCAATGGGATTCAAGGTGGTTGAAGACCTGAGCTATGTTGTCTTACTGAGGAAAAAGTTCAACTATATAGAGAGCATCCCGGGGGTCTTGTTGCCTCACCCATCATCAGCAGCATTCCCTTTCAGGGTAGACATATATGGTAGCCCAGACATGTGGGATTATCACCGCGGCATGGCTCCTCCCATCGAATATGGATATGATCATCTTCCTCAACCTATGAAGATAACTCCATCTATGAGCAGCCTTGAAGCTCTGCTCTCAAAGCTTCCATCAGTGGTGCCAACGCCACAATCACAGCATCCACCGCATTACCAGTGCGAGTCACAGCAGCAGCTTCTGTCATCCCCAAGTAGGCCTCTTGAGAATATGTACCGTGTACGGAAGGTGCAAAAGGAAGAGAATGACAAGGAACATTTTCAAGAGAGCGTGGTGGGAGAGTGTAGCAGTTCTATGTCATCGCGTCATCAACTGCAGCAGCAGCAAAATCAGCTTCATTATCATCAGGACCTCAACGTGTCTGCTAGCAGGCCGTACAATTGTTTTTGAGAAGAATTAATCAGCTAATACTGCATAAGCAGTGCTGTATCAGTTTAGCTGCTATCCTATTTACACTCTCAATTAATGCCACTCATCTGCATGCTTGCATAATTTAGTGGATAATAACAAAGGTAATCATGTACAGGTTAGCACCCGTGGAGGGCAATAAGATCGAAAAGCCAAAAGAGGGTTTAAAATATTTCTTTCATTCTCTGGAGCGTAACTCATTCTAGAGTAGATTTCTTACCAGACCCCGTAAGCGAATGTTACAATGGAGGTAAGATCAATAATATAGCCAACTATACGGGTGTCAAAATAGTGGAAGCTACAACAGAATTTAGCCTTCCCATAAAAAGCTTTAATAGAAGTAGGAGGAAAGAAATTTACATGTTTTGAATGGACGAATAGAACAGCATGTAGCTGGGGAACGAAAAAAAACCAGTTGAAATATGTTCATGGTCAACAAAGAACATTCTGGTAACAGTCTAGCTTTTTGCGACAAATACCCCTACCAGAATACAACAATCTGACAAAGATAAGTTGACAGCTTCTGATCAAAAGAAAAGAAAAGTTGACAACCCACAGACTAAATACTCCAGGTAAGTATAGCAAACTTGATTAAATAGAGAAACCCACGAAACATAACTGACTTCTATTACATGCCGGGAAAAAAAGCTCATTTCTATCACTTACAAATAGTGTCCGTCTGAATCACCCTCTAAGGCTCTACTATGCTTTTGTATTATACCTAGCTTTGGTGGAATTTAGTATTCTTCTAGGTTTTCACATTCTTTCTAGGCTGGCCAAGTCATGGTATTGGTGTCTAACCAAGTAGTGCAACTAAACAAACCTAAAGCTTTCTCCCAATCAACATACAGAAAACCAACAGAAAATGATTTGAAATGCTAGGATATATCAACCATGGAGCATAAAATCTGGACTATTTATCGTTCCAACCATTCTTTTTCAAGTGAAAAGATTCAAAGGATTCAGGAGAAGAGTCGTCTGTTACGCCATGGTGGAAGTTCAACTTCGTGCCTAATTAGGAAACTACAAGCGCTACAAAGTTTCGGATCTAGCACTAAAAGTGCCAGAACAGACGTTTTCTCCCCATTCCTAAACATAAAACTTCTTGATCCAAACAAATTCTGCTAACAGGAGAAGATGAATGCCGATAGAAGAGCTCTCACAAATAGTTGCTAGATCATACTGAAGTCATTTAACAAATGTAACTCAGGACACACAATAGTTCACTGTTCGTCATTATGTGCGAGAAAGAATCAATTGACATCCTCTCTAGTCATCTCACCCATTTTTACATCTCCAAACAAGATTCAAGCAATTAAGAACTGCACAAAATCATGTCCTCAACATCTCACCGACACCCATAATTCTTGCTAAGAAGAACGCCCATGTTGTGGCGATTCCACCCAAAAGGTACTGAGCTACTCCTACAGCATGTCCTTGTACAATGCTCAAGGCTCTAGGCTGAGTAGCAGGAGCAACTTTCAATTTATTATGAGCAAGATTCACACTTTTCATCCTCTGTTCCACCTAGAAGCACGCTTCATCTCCTAATTTAACAAACACAATCAACAATAGCAATACTACGACAACACCACAACAAACATGTCAACACAGAGCATCCAGTAAAATCAAATCGATCGAGCTTCGATAATCGATGAAACAGGAACGGTGCAACATTCATAAGCACTTCGCAACGAACCTATCTATCGAAATCGATTACCCGACATCGAAATGCTGGTGCGACGGAGCATTCATTCCACGGATAACATGAAATCCTGCAGATTAATCGCAATGTTAGGGTTTCGATCCTCAACAAATAAAACAAACAAAACAGAAAGTACAAATATTACTTTGTTAGGTCTTCGTCGTACGCTAACCGGCCCCTGTACAGTGCGGAAAAGTCACGCGACGCCGTCGGCCGACTCCATTTCCCGGCGGAAACTGCGACGGCGGTTATGGGATTAGAGCTAAGAGACTGATTTCTCATTTCTGGTCTTTGTACTCCCTCCGTGAAAAAACCAGAAAATGTCAGTATACACTAAAGTTGGATCGGTTTAAGAATGATCCGTGGAAAAAAAAATCTTATTGTAAAATCATTTTCAAAAAAATTATTGAAAAAATAAATTTTAATTATAATATAAAATAAAATCGAAAATTATCATTTAAAAGATTTATTTTTAAGAAGGAACCATCAAAAAAAATTTACTACCATGTGATAATACTTTTTTAAAAAAAAATCACTCCTTTTTCTATTTTGCTTTTTTTCTTATTTTCTCATTATTTTTCTTTTCTTTCTTTGTCAATCACCAATCATCATCTCTCCGTTTCATCTTCAATCTTCATCTTCATCGTCTCCATCATTGATTATCATCATCGATCATCGAAAACATGATCATCAATTTGATTTGATCGCGGAATGATTATGTATTTTATCAAATTTTAATCATTATCATTGATCATCAATCATCATCTAAAGATTTGATGAGGGATGTTTGTCCGGACAAATCTGATCTCAATCATAAAATAATATGTTATTTTTGAACAAACGTACTACTTTTTAAGTGAAAGATTTTTTTTTTTTTGACATATTATGTTTTTTACAAGCATACTAGTTCGTCTGAGGTAGTATGTTTGAATTAATACGTCTTTGTAGATTATCATATTGCATGAGTGATCATTCTTTACTTGATATATCAATTTTGACGTATTAAATTATACATAGACATACAACATTTTGCATAAACATACTATATTTTATATAGATATACTAATTCTTCTTAGACATTTATTTTTTGTTTAGACATATTGGATTTTTTGAATGCATATTTGATTCATTATTTTGTTTAGGCGTACTACGTTTTCAATTACCATAAAGGTATTATTTTTTCTTTAGGTGTACTATTTTTAATTTGTGTGTATTATTTTTTTAAAGCACATGCTACTTTTATAACATCATATGGGTTAAAAATCTTTCATTTATACAAAGTATTCATAGGGGTATTAATTTTTTTCATAGACGTACTTGATTTTTTTTATATAGATATACTAGATCATTTCGTAGATATACTATTTTATATCATTTGACATACTAGATTCTTTCATAAACGTATTATTTTTCTCCATGAATATGCAGAACCTCTCTTCATCTGCATGTATCAGTGATACAAAATCAGTCAATAGCATATCTATTCATCACCATAAGCACTCATGTTCTTCAAGTATCATTGTTTTATTGACTACATATTCTTAAAAAGGGTTTTTTGATTCCATTAGGTCAATACCTTAGATGTGATTTAACCTCAATAAGATCAGAACTTGAAACATTACGTCTTACAAAGATGAGTCAAGTAGAGATGTAAGGAAGCGATCGAGTCAGTGCAGCAAAAGAGATTTTAGGACTAAAAAAGAAAATTCAAGAACTCACTCAAGGGAATGAAAAGTTGAAGTTGTTGATATCAAAAGAAACCCAAGTCAAGGAACTGTTGCGGGAAGAACTAAAGAAATCTAGAGAATTGATAATCAAAGCCTCAGTGGAACGTGAGAGGTAAAATGGAATCATCTATGTAAAATGAAAAAATGAAGTTGTTGGAAAAACTTGAAAAAGAAAGGAAGAATACCGCAGAATATAAGCAATTGTTCCAGAGCACGCTAAGAATAGTGTAGACAAAAAAAACAAGAAGCACATGATCATTATCACATCAGTGATGATAATGAACTGTTACAAGATGAATCTGAAAGAGAAGAGCAAGCCGAGGAACCAATAAAGGAAGAGAAGAAAAAGAAAAAATCCGGATGTACATCGACGTCGATGATCCAACGCATCAAAGACAAGGATCTCAAATCAAAGAAAAAGATGAACAACTTTGAATATAATGATTCGAAATGGAGCAAGACTACAGAGGATGTTGAGAGCTACCTGACGGATGAAACAAGGAACAAATGGACAATGATGAAGGACCAACCCTCCACGTTGACGTAAGCATTTCAATTAATGATAATCTTATTGTAAATTTTATTTATTTCTATTCTTTTTACATATTAAATAATTTTACTTTTGCATTTACATCTTGAAATCATATATTTTAAAACAGAGCGTCAGTTTTGAAAGTTGTCACACTCTTATCATGATAGAGCGTCTGTTTTAAAAAACAATTTTAAAAAAACAAAGCTTCTATTATAATGTTTTGTATTTTTGTTGAAAAAATATAAAATAGATATTAATAATATTATTGTATTTTATATTAAATTAACTAAGTAATTATCATTTCAGTGAAATGATTTGTGTAACAAATGACGGGATTAGAGGTGATGCATACGTTGACTATGACGACATCTATGAGATTACAAAAGACGGACCATTGTCTAATACTGCGATCAAGCTTATGTAACATTGATGTTACAAAAAGCAAATATGCAAAAACAAATTATGGTTTATAGTACAGAATATTGGGTAACTTATTTAATATTATGAATATTACATTACATTTCTATTTCATTATGACGTAACTCACTTCTTCTATTACAGTTAATGCAGAATTTTGTTACAAAAAATAAAGAGGCAGTAGGAAAATTGATAAAGGAGAAAATGATTGGACAAAAGACACAACGTTGACATCTGTTCCCAATAAACTCAACTGGAGGATCGTCAAAGGGTTCAACATCTTTTCATTGGACTTTGTTAGCGTTTGACTATGAGGATAATAGTTAGGTTCACCACAATTCGAAAAAAAAACAAAGGCAACGTGTGGGAAAAATGCCCAAATATTGGTAAGAACCGATGCGTCCAATAATTTTGTTTTTATAATTTTATAAAAAGAAAAATGTTAACAATTATTTCAATATGATGTAGGTGGATTATGTGCATAATTATCTATAATAGAATGAAGTCGAAACTCAAGAAAACAAAAACCTAAAGTGATTACCAACAAGAATGCACCAACACAGCAAAATTTAGACTGTGGTGTCCAAGTTTGCCATTGAATCGAATTGATGGCAAACGGTGAACAAATACCGAAGTGCATAACATTAGAAGAAATTCGAAAGTTCAAAACAAAGATGTTATTGATTTTGATATAGGGATATAAGTTAAAAATAGTGTTATGGTTTTCACATTTTAAAATATATTTGTCGTAAAAAATGCTACTTTCTGTTTTGGGAATGATTAAATTTCGGAGGATGAGTTTATATCCTGCTCAATTCAATGATATATATGAGATCAAATGTCCTTACCCATCTTATTTTGTGTTTACTTTTTTTATCTTTGTTTTCTTTGAAGGAGTTCCGTATCAAATCCAGACGGTGCTTTATATTTTGAACTGTCGCTCTGTGACAATTTCAATAGGATCTCTATTGTATTAAAAATTTGAAAGAAACATAAAAAGACACAACACTCTGTTTTAAATACACAGCGTCCAAAACAAAAACATCAAAAGGCAAGATTCAAATGATTAATATTAAAAATACAATTAATGGTTTCAAACTTATTGAAAATGAAATGTAAACATATGTCTGGATCATGGTATAGCCTCAGGATAAAAATTTGTTGCACCTTAAATACTTCAAAGCCCTTTTCATCTCGCCACTGGAAAAAATAAGTATCAATCATGCTATTTAATGACAAAGAGTTTGACATCCTAGAGCATAACAAGTCGTTCCATTCATCCGCTTCTTTTTTACGATTGTTGAATCACTCTATTAATTTGATGCGAATATGATCCACAATCTGAGTATTAGGAAGCTCCCTTGCGACCAAAATCCAAGCATTAAAAGACTCCGTAGCACAGCCGTCACCTTCCTATATCGACAACCGATAGAAAAACTTATTGTCCGCCTATCATAAGGCTTCAAAAAATCCAAGAACTCTAATGCTAACTTTTCTCCTTTCTTCTGAAATATAGAAATCGAACGATAAAAATCGATGATCGTTGGTGTTTTCACACATTTGTCAAAAAGACTAGCAATATAATCCTTGTAAGATACTGACATATTAGTTTTTCGGTATCTTACTTTTAGAGTATCCTTGAGGTGGCGGAGACAATAATAGAGTGGATGGTGAAAGAAAACTTCTGAAAATGCTTACGAAAGCACCAAATTCGGATCATAGACAAAATTAATCATCCGATTAACTGTAATTATTTTCCATACCTCCATAAGAAACCAACACCAACTAACATACATCTCCTCATCAACAGCAGTAAAATCCAAAGAAAAAAGTCCTTTGAAAGATTTTTTTTAAAAAAAAAGTGAATCAAGATAAGAAATTAAAATAGAGCGCATGTATAGAATAAACAGAGCTTCTGAAATATATGTAAAAAAAATATTCGATTTGTAAAACAAAAAGAAAAGATGTGTTAAAATACATACCCTTATTAGCATCCTTTCCTGTTGCTGCTAATATGTCTCCGTTGAAATCTTCCTTTAAGAATGTGCCATCAAGAAAAAGTAACGTTGTACAATGAATGAATCCTATAATGGAAGCATGGAATGCAACAAAGAGCCTCAACCATCAATCATTAGTACCATCAACTAACTCCAAGGTAATCCGACTTTTCGGATTAGTTATCAATAGAGTTTCAATATACGGCTTCAGTTTCGCAAAGGACTCAGTGCAACCTCCACCAATCATCATCTTCTTCTTTTTAAGGACATTCCACGATTTCTTATATGATAAATCGAGATCATAATTCAATTGAAATAGATTGCATATCTGGTTGCTACCAACACGAGGATCATAATGGTCTATGTCAGAAACAGCATGTGCAAGCCATTTGGACTTAATACCCTTAACCGATCGCTCTGGAAAAAAAAGGTGTCCACACGTATGAATGTTATTCATCTTTCTGATGTAAAAGAATTAAGTATAAAGACACAAGGAAACCATAACAAACCATTCACAGTCATTCTTTTTCAAGAAACAAATTGCATAAATCCTATTCTTCTCATTACTCTTCAAGGTATATTTAAATCTAACCTCAGTCGCATATAACACAAGAGATTTCCTAAACTATTCAACACCACCAGGGAAAGTTTGTCCAACTTACTGAATAAGACTAGACCAATGCGATGAACACAGAGATGGTTGCACATTAGTGGAAGGACCCCTTTCCAAAAAAACAACGATTCAGAAATAACACTTTCACCAAAATCATGAACATAACCATCTTGCTCAACAAAACCATCAGATACCAATGAACATGATCCTAAAAATGAGGTTTTGTCAAGGTCTTTTGTTTTCAATAACTGACGTGCTGTTTGATAGAACTGATGCTCTGTCTCACATAGCTGGCGCTCTGTTTGACTTGCACGATCAGGAAACAGATTACGTGATCTAGAATTCATTTGATTGCTTCTACATTCAAAACTAATATTAATATAATGCAAACCAAAGCAAGCCAAGACCTCAAACATGGTTGTGAAGTCCTCTTGATCTCTCAACATATAACGATCATGATGTAGGATCGAATAACACAAGTTCAATTCATTATTTGCATCAATCTAGAACCGATCTCGTATCTTTTCAACAAATTGATCAATACCTCGATCTGGATCACATACAAAAGATCGAAAAACCAAACCAAACCTGCATATGAAATCGTTTTGTTATCCATTACCATACCTTGATCTGATGTCAATCGAAGATGGAAAGAAGTTTCGAAATTGAACTGCGAAATCTAATGATCTGATGAGAATAATTGTGATCGAGTATTGATTTCATTGATGGAAAGAAGTTGTAATCGAACAGTGATGGAAAGAAAAGAAAAAAAAATGATAACGAGGTAGTTTCAAGCACGGTTTAGGAAAATTTTAAAAATTGTATGATTTGAGGAATAAGATTCTGTTTGTATTTTTTTGGAATTACTTTTCCAAAACTGTAGATACACAACATCACAATATCACAATCAAAATGAAAACATATAATTTAATTAACATCTAGACATATAAAAAGTTCATAAACAACGTTAGTATTTAATCTATAGAAAAATTACACATATATATGCGCACATATAAAACAATATTAATAAAAAATACATATATCATATATATAAATACGTAAAACGACGTCAAGAATATTGACGTCAAGAATAGGCTACTTAGGGGACAAAGTTGGTGAGATTGCTTTATCGAACAAATCCTTTATACAGCTTCAAGGGCCAACGGGGAAGATAACATGTTACATGTGAGCCGTTCGACTTTAATGAAGGTGAATACGACGGGCATGTGGATTCATGTGAATTCCGTTCCCTACCATGAAGAGCATCACCGCCCTTGACCTGTTTCCTTGAATGATAACGGTCCGTGTTCCTATGCTTCTTTTTCAATAAGTGTGTTCCCATGCTTCTGAGTTCTGATTCTATATGATTGTAGAGATTTATTTTCGGAAAAACACGGATGATTTCAAATGAGCTGAGATAGCTGATTTTATTCCTTAATAAGGAAACTTTTTTTACGGGTTGATCATTTTTTGTTTTTGGTTTAAGTATTTCAGCAAGAAATTTTATACTTTAGTAAAAATTAGCTAAGATATTGGTAATTGATTTAAAATTAGCCCCTACAAGTCGATATATTTGGAGCCCTGAATACATATGGATAGCTAGGTTTGAAGTCGATATATTTGGAGCCCTGAATATAGTTACAGTTTAAATGATGCGGGGATTTTCGAACTTTTGATCACATAACAATGTCAAAATTGTTCGAATGCCAGAAAATAGGGAACACAAGTTGAGTAAACTCAATTGAATGTTAGATTATTACCAGTAACTATAGCTGGTACATCAAGGTTTTGCTTTTTTGACTTTGGGTACGCATCAAAAAGGAATGCGAAACCATGAATGCTGATACATGCATGCATATGAATAATATGCACCACGTTGACTTCCAATGTTCGGGGCCAAATTCGTTAAGTTATGTCCCTTCCTTTTCCCTTGAACGTCATATTAATTTTAAGCATGGAGTTAAATTTTATGTTGAAAAGAATGTCAAAATGATCTCACAGAATAAATCCTACAAGGTCTCAATCATAGAAGTCAATATACAAATGAATATTGTCGCTCCATGTTAAGAGTAGACTGACTAGCTTGTGTCTTTCGGTCGCGTAGCTGATCCTTTGACCGAATTAAATTCAGAGCATGTAATTGTATTTGTGCCAAGTCCTACTGATCTACATTGAGAATATATAGAAACTCACTGTGGCCTCCGAACTCATCCTCGCTATCAAAGAGTTATCACGAACCGTTTTTTAGATTCAAAACTGACCCCACAGATCAATATTGTTCCTTTCACTGTGTTTTGGACTCATTTGCACACACCCTAGAAAACTTTCAGGAGGTCACCCATCCCGACATTATTCCATAGTCAAGCGTGGTGGAGTTCTAAATTGATGAGCTACCGAAAAGAAATATGCATTCTGTTGATATAGATAATACTATCAAATCGTTTAATTTTTTTCTTAGGGTATTACATACATCTTCACTTCAAGAACGCAGCGTCCTTATTGCAACAGCCTCAAAACCTTTCCCCGCTAGGTAACTAACCCAGACCCCTTGTCCGTAGGTCTAACTCAAGATCGCAGGGTTATTCTGATATCATTCTGCAACGTCCAGATCAATCCTCGCTATCAGAAAGTTACCACAGATCGTTTTCTAGATTTAGAACTGACCCTATAGATCAACACTAATCCTTTCACTATGTCTTGGTCTCACTTGCATACATACTGAGAAACTTCTCATGACTATTTCACATCAAGCACGCTTAATTTCGGGGTTCTAAATTCATGGACTACCAAAAAGAAAGATGTACACTATTGGTATAGAAAATACTATCAAACCATTTAAGTTTTTTCCTTAGGGTATTACACTCATATTGAAAAAAAGAATAATACTTATTATGTATAAAAAGAATTACTCCAATTATTATTAATTGATTTGAGATGTATTGAAGCCAAGTTTAGCATATGAGACTAGGAGAAAAGCGGGCAGATTTGATGAATCATATTCGCAATTAAATTGTTATGTCTTGCTCTTCGTGAATTACATCTTGATCGATGATTGTGAACGGCGACTTCTCAAGATTTAAGGCATAATACATAAGATATAAGATTAAAGATAAAATATATGATGAGCAAAATACAACTTGTTGTAATTATGTTGATTGATTTCAAATCAGCCACAATGTTCTAATTGATTTGCATGAACACACACCGATACCTAATGCCTTGTTGGGGCTTCCCGTCCGGCTTGTTGCATCAAACGTTAGCAAACTAAACCCATCATGGCGCCTACAAAGAGAATTATGGGCAATTTAGGGACCATTGATCATGTATGTTACCCAAGGGAACATCCCTTGTTGTCCTAGCTTCATGAACCTTCCTCGTCATGAATTATTTGACGGTCATTCCTATAATAATGAATTAATTAGTCACGTACATATCGAATTGATTCAGTCAAATCGAATGGCATAGCTGGCTCAATATATACTTCAATACACGAAAACTATATTTTGGGTTGGCATAGGTAAAAGATTATTAGGTACAAATTGGATATGAATAACGTATATGCGCATGTCAAACTAACTTATCTTTAATTATGAATTCTTTATATATATATAGCTAATTATCATTGATTTTCATTATCATGTAGATAACCATTTAACACACAATGTTCTCAAGGACATGTTCTACCTACCTCTACGGCATACGGTGATGAACATTTGAGATGTGGGGATCGAAGGGCTGTGATTGGCGGCGGAACCATGTGGTGTAACAGAGTTCTCCCTTTCATACAGGATAAAATGAAACAGAACAAAAGTTGTCATTGCCAAATGCATGGGATTCCATCGCATCGGAGTTGGCTGGCGTCCCATGTCTTGTGAGAGCTGGACACACGTGCGTAGGTCCGTTCCCCATTCCTCCGCGCCCTTTTTTTCTCTTTCCATGATTCGCTCATGTTCCCCTCCACCAGTATTCCATCATCAATACTCAAGTTATAAGAACAAGTACATGAATTTTGTTATTTTTTTCATCCATGAAAATTATAATAAATTATATATGTCGATGTGAATTTTAACCTATTTTATGAGACGATCAAATGATATTTTTTTATAAAATTTTCGTGATATTAATGATAATTTTTATCATATAGTATAAACTGGGTTAAAAAATAATTCATTAATATGTCGTCTAATAATAAAAAAAATTAGTCAAAATATATATAAAATAATATAAAAAATCAAACTATTATAATTTTCATGGAATGAAAAAACTATAATGTAGTAGTGCTTTATATATAAATGATTGTTCCAATGGACATGTATTTCAAATTTTCAATACGCAACTTTTGTCTTCCTTAAACTAAATGCTAAATTTGACATCAAGAATATAGCAAAACAATTTTCAGGCAAAAGCAAACATGAAGAAAAAAATATTAATTCAATGAAACATATGTGCCATTTTGATAGCCATCCATTAAACAACACTGTCATAATATAACATAAATGCACTGGAGTCATATAGGTAAATTATATCAATATCGTATTGTTTATTGTCAAAATCTAGATTCTTTTTGATAAATATAGCATGTACTATTGTTCAGTCGCACCTTATATATATGTAACGATTGACACTTCATCTTATTCAATATATATTTTGAATAATTTCATTTTTCGTTAATATTATAGATATAATTGTGAGTTTTTCAATATTAATTCAAATTCTAATAGAGTTGATTTTTTAATATAATATCAAAACAAATTGTGACATGACATCATTAATTCAATCCTTATCTTCATCATTTATAAATCACTTCTTGTATGGTTTATTAGGTATAATTGTTTGGCACTTAGTATGTGTATCTAGCCTAAATGGGTTTCATGTTATTGAAAATATTAGATATATATTCGTGGGTATTTAACATCGGATTGAACATTTGGTAGGATCAACACATTGTTAAAAGAAATAATTTATAAGGTAGAGCCAATTGAAGAATAAAAAAAAGTAATTCCAGAACAATATTTTTTTATACTAAGTAATTTTTTTATGTTAATTAAAACAAAGGTGCTTTAGAACTAGTCATTTTTTATTTTGGATTTAAGCTTTCACATTAGTTTGATAAAAAAATGAAGCTTGATCACCGGCCGCTCGATAGAAGATATAGCTGCAACAGGAGAAACGAAAGCGATCTACCATTCAAGTTGACTAATAAAGGGCTCGCTCTATAGGCTATCATATCGTCCTTCGATACGAGTTGAAATTCGCATTCGATACGAGTTGAAATTCACATTGATAAATATGCACGATCGAGCATTGGGACGGAAGGAGGAATATAAGAGGCAGAAGGAAACCCCGGGATGTTATGAACTAATAATGTATGAATTTGTTGTGTAAAGCCATGTTATTGCTAATCTAATTTTTTGTGTAAGCCATGTCAACTATGTAATTGTCACTTAGTAGTTTGAAAATTTATGAAATTTTCCCTTTCCAATGACAAAATTGGCTTTGAAGAGAAGCAAATAATGTCCAATTCTAAATTCTCTCCATGCACACATAGCTAATAGTAGCTTATATCTCTCACCAGTGGAAACAGCCAAATTTACACCTCTGCCTAGTCCCTACCCTCAACTGCCCATGACAACAACCTCTTTTTTGTTCCAACTTAACATGGGATCCATCACAATTTTTGAGCCTATATGTATCACTCATGCACCTTGAGTTCCTACATCTACAACTCCATACAATCACTAACATAGATCACTTGATCATCGATCGATTATCGAGCAAGTTAGATAATATATACCGACATCAAAGCATATCGATCATGGAGTCGAAGGGCAACGATCAGAGTCGAGTAATGTTGATATCGTTGAAGAGTTACAAGAAGAAGAGGATGACAATGAGGAGGAACACGAGAGTAGTACGTGGTGGATCATCATCATCGCGGTACAAGGTGGTGCATTCGAAGGTGAGGGAGTTGCAAAGGCTGATACCGGGAGGCGAAGGGATCATGAGCACCGATACCCTCTTCGTTCACACCGCGGATTATATATTGCAGCTGAGGCTTCGGCTTCATTTGTTGCAAGCTCTTTCTAATGCTTGCACAAATCTTAAAAATGGCTCTTCCTAATGCACCGATCGTTTGTACTCATCAAACCTGAACGTAATTTTCATGGTAAAGATTGAAAGTTTTATAGTACATGAATGCTTCTGTTGGCTATCATGAACTTGTCAAATTCTTCTTTAAAATGAAACAAAAACATGAAATGCTCGCCTTCAGTTTGTGGTTACGCTTGTTTTCCTTTCTTGTCTTTTGTATCATCCAGTGATACTTATTTCTATCGAACATATGTGTGAGCTGATGATTTCATATGTGTTATCTTTAAAATTTCATAAAAAAAAATGATGGTTTCAAATGAAAAATTATAAATTATGTATGTGAACCGTTCAAAACCCACTTCGGTTTTGGGCGAAGATAAATTCAGACACACGAGTATGTTATTTTACATCCTCCGACTTTTTTCTTTTCTTTTCTCTTTTCTCTCTTCTTTTTTTTTTTTTTTTGAGCGTATGGGGCGAGATTTATACTTTTCACATATATGGCCCAACAATGCATATAGAGACTTGGTCATATAAGGAGCCCAAGGGACCCTTAGTTTTGAGCTAAATGGGACGCCAACTGAATAGTTGGGCCACAGGCCCCATATCCAAACTTCCAAAAAATTTCTCATAACCACGGACACAAGTCGCACAATAAAAGATGACAAAATTTGATCCCAAAAAAAAAAATGACAACAAAGACACTATTTACCACATATGTTTTGATGACTTTGATCCTTGTATCAAATAATATTCAACTATTTTGCAACTTTCCTCTTATTAAAATACATAGTTTATACTACGATAAATGTTTCATAATAAATTTTATATAAAGTAATATTTGATTGTTCTGTTACACTAATCAAAGTTTATCTCATCAACTCCTTCGATTAAACTGTCACATTTATTGTGAGACAAATGAAGCAATATTTATCCAAGTCAATTAAGCTAAAAACAAGACATTGAACTAGAAAACAAACCCAAAATCATACTCTATCCAAAGTCTTCGTTTGAATTTAATCACAATCTTGAATTTAATCACAGTCTTGATCAGCAATAGTTAGAAACTTAGAGCATATTATATGACGACGTGTGATCACAATCTTGATCAGCAAACCTAATACCATAAAAGTTAAAGCACATAGATTCAAGTTATGTCAAACCCAAGCACCTTTTATTTTGTAAAATATGTTATGGACAACAATTATCAAAAGTCTTCATTGAATTTAATCCAGGAAAAAGCGGAGGCAGAGTTGTTTATTGTAATATCCTGAAATATTTTGAATAAAGAAACATATATTTTAAATATGATAAAATATCTTTGAACGAAGCAATAATCCGCGAAAATCTCAACCACTTTCATGATTAATTCAATCACGCCTCGATATAAATATTTTCAAAATTTGTTGACCTCACAAGTTTTGACATAGCCTCCGAGGAGAACAGAGACCGTGAAGGGATAACTTATCGTCTCTTGTTTTAGTTTTTTTTTTTCATCTCGCAACTATCATAATCACTGTTATCGGCCGGATTCCGGCAACCCCAACGACACCATTAAAACCCGAACCCCTTCCCAACCGTAACCCGAGCCCTCCTGAATCATCGCCGCCGCACACCCATGACCGAAATCGTGTTGTCGCCACCTGGATTCACAGATCCAACCCCGACGACCGATATCGGACTTCGGCGACAATGAAAGCAGCGACCGGCCAAACCTCGACCTCGTCGTCCCCTTCCTCATGCCTTCCCAACCAGATCTGGCTTGCCTCGATCTTGCTCGATGCTCCCTGACGTCGGGAACAACCGAGGAAGCCGAAGCGACAACCCCCGTTCGACGACGTCAGCGTTCTCGACCTCCCCGGAGTTCCCCGAAGTAGCTTCCTGTTCCTCGCCCAGCCCCGATTGTCGCCCTGACCTCCCCTGGCCGTCGCCGACTTGGTCGGAGAGATTCCGGAAATCGACGGTCTGAAATTGGGCTCACCTCATTGCACATACAATAAGCTGGGAAGGGAATGAACTCCTTTTCATTAATTAAAATATTATATTAGTTAAAACGTATAGTATATGTTATATATATTATATCGTGAAATAAATACGAGGGTACTTATGATTGTGTTATTATTGTAGGTACGATTGATAATCAACAAGAGGCTTAATTTGTGTGATTGTTGATCACTTATTTGCATGATAAATAAAAGAGTAAAAGTTGGATATGCTTGATTGTCTGGACTTGTTTGTTTAAAAGGGTAATGATACAACCTGTAAAATATTATAGAGTTTTATCTTAAAATTTTCATAAAGAAATGATGATTTCAAATGAAAAATCATAAATTATAAATTATCTATGTGAACTGTTCAAAGCCCACTTCGATTTTGGGTGAGGATAAATTCAGACACACGAGTATGTTATTTTACATCCTCCGACTTTTTTCTTTTCTCTCTCTCTTGTTTAATTTTATTATTTGAGCGTATGGGGCGAGATTTATACTTTTCACATATATGGCCCAACAATGCATATAGAGACTTGGTCATGTAAGGAGCCCAAGGGACCCTTAGTTTTGAGCTAAATGGGACGCCAACTGAATAGTTGGGCCACAGGCCCCATATCCAAACTTCCAAAAAATTTCTCATAACCACGGACACAAGTCGCACAATAAAAGATGACGAAGTTTGATCCCAAAAAAAAAAAAACAAAAAGACAAAAAAGACACTATTTACCACATATGTTTTTATGACTTTTATCCTTGTATCAAATAATATTCAACTATTTTGTAACTTTCCTCTTATTAAAATACATAGTTTATACTACAACAAATGCTTCATGATAAATTTTATATAAGATAATGTTTGATTGTTCTGTTACATTGATCAAAGTTTATCTTATCAAATATTTCGACTAAACCGTCACATTTATTATGAGACTAATGAAACAATATTTATCCAAGGCAGTTAAGCTAAAAACGAGGCATAGAACTAGAAAACAAACCCAAAATCATACTCGGTCATTATCCAAAGTCTTCGATTTGAATTTAATCAGTCTTGTTCACCAATAGTTAGAAACTTAGAGCATATTATATGACGACATGTGATCACAATCTTGATCAGCAAACCTAATACCATAAAAGTTAAGGCACATAGATTCAAGTTATGCCAAACGCAACAACCTTTTATTTTGTAAAAGATGTAATGGACATCAGTTATCAAAAGTCTTCGTTGAATTTAATCCAGGAAAAGGCTGGGGGGCGAGTTGTATATAGTAGTTGGTTTTCAGGATATCATAACCAGAAAAGGCTCAATATATAGGCTGTAACATCATATCGTGTAATTATGGCATGGTAGCTAGGCGTCGCAGGGTCGATTCTTCCTCCAAATGTTTTGTGACAAATCGACCTTTGTCATGCATCAATTCCCAACGAATCAGGCAGGCTTCGTCAAACGTCCCACGCATTTGTTTTACTTGGGGACCATCTTTTTTTTATAGACAACACTAAAATATATTACATTGTAAAAATAACCCAAGAAAAATATCATCAAACACATTTACAAGTAACAACAATATCTTTTAACATAAACAATATCTTTTTCGAGTTTTTTTCACAATATCTTCTGACTTTACTTATGATCTTGAGCCTTATCTTTCGTGACGATATCTTTCACAAATTTTTTCCCAAGATTTGTTTCAACGACTCGTTTATCAATCCACATCAATTAATGGGCTTTCATCATTGGCTTCCTACGAGGCATGTCCAAGTTGTCACCTCCAACTTTGACTCCGAACTTTACAAGTCCGATCCATGATTTCCTCGTAACGAGTCCACTCTACCTTTAGTCTCTCGTCACAATTAAACCAATGCCATTCCGTGCTTCCCAACGTCCAAACCCAATCCTTGAATGTGGCACCAAGTATGGGGAATAATGCTACGAACTTGGAGTTGGCTTTCATCTTAGGGACCTCTTCCTACATAGTAGATAACAGACAAAATCCCACATTGCCCCTCCTCATATAGTCCAGTTATCCATTTAGGGTTTCAAAACGAACCAAACTTAACACGAATCCAAGAAAACTAGACATTGGTCTTCGTTTGTCAACACTTTGGAATCTCGCAACGCTCGTTGCTTCTTAGAACGCAGCACACTCGCGTCTAAGTTCAAACGCCATGCCAATCATGCCTCGCACTGCTTCAACTCTTAATACAAAGTGTCATGCCTCGTAAACATTCTCTCGTCTTTTGCAATGTGTTTCGTTCGCGTTCAAATCTTTCCGTAATGTTTTGGGTTGACGCTAGCTAGCCCTTGCAATGCTCTTGCTCATGTTCAAATCCTAACGCAGCCTTGTTCCTGTTTAACTATCATGACCCCGTATTCGTAGGAACTCCCAAGCTTGCGTTATCCCTACTCCGCATTAGCGAGGGTGTGACACTAGGCAACAATTAATTCGAAATTAACAGTTTTTGTAAAATTGAACGAAATTTGAAATTTTATCATGGATCCATGTGCCTTTTGTGTCAATCGTCATCCAATGTGTCGACATCCATAATACTTATAATAGAGTTTTCGGGGTTTATTTGGTTTTATTTTTATTTCTGATATTGTTTCCATTCCATTAATCGATGAAACGAACGTTTTATTCCTGATTCATTTTTTTTGAAACGCATGAAAAGAAAATAAAAAGTAAAAAAAAGATTTTGAGTTTCTATTTCTTGTTTCATTTGGGTGCATTATTCAAGACTCTCTTGATAAAAATTCATTTTATTTTGTAAAATAATTTCGATTATCGTTATTAATTTTATGTTTTTGGTTTTCACATGTTTTAATGGTAATACCAAATGGCCCCTTATCAAATGGTCACTTTGGATTGGAAGTTACGAGAGGAAATAATAGCTAAACGAGAAGTTACTTACGGAGAAGTTACCAAATAGTACTAGAAAAGGGTTGAATTCCATTTTGTTAAGGAGATCTTGCGGATTTAAACGTATTGATGACTTACCTTGCAAATGCCACATAAAAGGCAATATCACGCATTTGAAACAAATACACTACTGTACATAGGAAAGATTTCAGAAGTGACCATATTATTAAACAAACTTCTTGACACAACTATTCATATCTCATATTTTTACTCCGATTTTTTAGTAAACTTATTCAATATTTTGTCTCGTTTGTATTTCAATGTGCAATATGTAAAGTCTCTATGTATATGAGCAAAATCTTTGGCACAAAATCCTCGAGATCCGATCTCTCACACAAGTGACTCTGCTTTTCCTTTTCATTTGCAGCCTAACTTTAGCAACTTTCCATCCCTTCCCTTTGCCCTATTCTATGAAGTATAAACAACTTTACATTAAATAAACAATGAAATATTTTTACTTTCAAGAGAAAAAGAAGGGGATAGCACAGTTTATAGAATCTTATATTTTATTTTAAAAAATATGTAATTGAAAAAAATACCTTGTTATTTTATTTTATAAACAATTGAAATACGTAATTGAAACTTATATTTTATTTTAAAAATACCTTGTTATTCATTATCATGAAAAAAAAAAGAACTTCTTACAAATAATATGCGCACCGTACTCTTATTTGTAGTAACCTATCAAGATGTAATTATTTGACGAATAGTACATCAAGATGAATAAAAAGCATAGGCCGTGTTTGGTATCGATGTTATTTTTGGATTTTTGTTTTCGGTTCACTCATTGATGAAACAAAAAAATTTGATGTTGATTTTTGTTTTTTAAATGAATGAAATAGAAAAAAAATGATTTTTAATTTATGTTTCATATGAGTACAGCATTCAAGATTTTCTTTACATGAAAATATTTTAGTTTGTGAAATGTTTTTAATTATCATTAAATTTCTATTTATATTATTGATTTTAATTTTGAAAATAAGAGGTTACAGTGTGAATTGTACCTTCTAATTTTCGTGAACTATCATCTTGTTTAATGTGTATTGTATTTTTTCAAATGAATTTTTCTGTGGTACACATTAGACAAATCAACAATTCACGAAAAATAAAAATACAATACATCATAATCTTAAATTTTATAACTTTGAACAATGATATCACATAATTTCCCGCATAATTGGACAATTTCACCTAGACTTGTGATCACTTTCTAAACCACCTACAACCCGGCAAGAAAAAGATGTTGGATTGATGAACTCATATTATATGTACATGGATAATTTAATTATACGGATTAATTGTATGTTATGTGCTATCTTACAGTTTGGCCCAAATATTTATGGTCCTGTGGATATTAATATTAAGTGGGCCAATACATCGTCATATAAAGTATAGTGTCCAATTGTGTAGATACCACGGGCTTGATCCTAATTGATGATGGGCTGATTAGGGTTAAGAACCACTATATATGTGAAGGTTATGATCCCCGGTTGAATATACGTTACATCTTTCTGACATCCCATCGCAAGAGAGAGAAATCCTAGCGTGTGTATCAACTGGAAGACCCTAACCCTAGGTGATCTTCATCCCAGATTAAAGGCTTGCTTTTATGGATTTAGGTACGCTTCCGCTTATGATTTATTCTAAATAATTCGATATGAAGGTTACAGTTATTTATGTGGATTAATTCCAACAATTGGTATCAGAGCCTCCTTCATATTGGATTATTTGAAAAACTTTAATTTTATTGATTCTGAATATGACGATCAGAGGCCTAAGGTTGTGATTGCTGCTATGAGTTTTGCATATTAAGATTGGCATACTCGTAATCATAGTATCAGGGCATATTTACTTAACTTTTACATAGCAAGTCACAATTTACCACTTGATTCACTTTATTGAAAGTTGAATCATCACCGCCTGCTTATTGGTACAACTCTATGGATTGAAGACTTGAAGTACTGTACAATATATGCATATATTACCATTTCGAGTTTGTGCAGATATGGGACAGAGAACAAATTTTTTTTTTTGGATAGGAGAAGAAACTAGATCTTCTCGTGGTTTGCTTGTTTTATGTGAACTTGCATCAATTAATTTTTTGATGCTTAATTAGAAAAGATTTTAAGATAAGATATTGAACTTGAGATAAGATTCAGATTCAGATTCAGATTCAGATTTATTTCTATTTAAATATTTAAATGGAATATATGTAAGATACGATTCAGATTTGTTTCCATTTTTTTTAAATGGTATACAAATAAAATTTGGATTCAGATTCAATATTTGACAAATATGTTTTATACAATTTTTTGTATGTCTGATATTCTAAATTAGTTAATTGAAACAATATGTTGCCAAAGCAACCTCTTTTGTGTAAATTAATTAATCTAGAATATTAAAATGTTTTGTGTGTGTATTAATTCCATGCATTTAACAATCGGCCCAAAGGAAGATTTTATTTGGCAGGAATTAAAACATGCTTGTGGTAATAAATATGTGACAATTATTAGGTTTTCCATGTGAATATTAAGTCAGTCCAAAGAAAGGCTTAATATTTGACAGGATCTTATTGTCAATATTTGATTACTACACCAAGAGTACCACTTACAAGTTGATTTTTTGTCCAAAGACAAAAATCAATGTTGTGCTAGGTATCTTGTGATGGGGATTTGTCAATTATTTGAATCTGTAAATTAAAGTTATATTTCAGTAATAATTGTAAGCTTGTTGTTTATATTATCTTTTGTTCTTTTTCAGTCAATACTTTTGCTGCTACGATATCTGCAAACATTAACAGTATCCCTGTGCTTAACGACACAAATTTTAAGGAATGGAAAGAGAACGTCATGATAGTTCTCGGTTGCATGGATCTAGACCTTGCACTTCGGATTGAGCAGCCTACTACTCTTAAGGATACATCTACCCCTGATGAAAAGAGGGAGATGGAGAAGTGGGAACGCTCAAATCGCATGAGTCTTATCGTGCAATTCCAGAGTCATTCAGGGGCACTATGTCTGAAGAGGCTAATGCCAAATCGTTCCTTGCCGAACTTGAGAAACGTTTTGCAAAAAACGAAAAGGCTGAAACTAGTACTCTTTTGAGTAATCTTGTTTCAATGAGGTATAAAGGCAAAGGGAACATAAGAGAGTATATTTTGGAAATATCTCATACTGCTTCAAAGCTAAATGCACTCAAGCTGGTATTACCTGAGGAAATGCTTGTGTACTTAGTTTTGATCTCTCTTCCTGCACAATTCAATCAGTTTAAAGTCAGTTACAACTGCATAAAGGAGAAATGGACTCTTAATGAGCTCATTTCACATTGTGTGCAAGAGGAAGAGAGGATAAAGCAAGATAAGACAGAAAGTGCTCATTTGGCATCGGCTTCTAAGGACAACAGGAAAAGGAAAAATAAGGAAGTTGCGGTCTCAAGACCACAGAAGAAGCAAACTAAGGGAAATAAAGTTGAAACTACAGAAACTGGTTGCTTCTTTTGTAAAGGGACTAATCACAAGAAAAGAGACTGCACTAAATACCACGCTTGGCGTGCGAAAAAAGGTATGTCTCTTGCTCTTGTTTGTTCTGAGGTTAATTTAACTTCGGTACCCAAAGACACTTGGTGGGTAGATTCTGGTGCTACTACTCATATAAGTGTGTCTATGCAGGGTTGCCTGAGCTGCCGAAAACCGAGTGATGGTGAAAGATACATCTATGTGGGTGATGGCAAGCGGGTTGAGGTTGAGGCTATTGGAAAGATTAGGTTATTATTAAAGACCGGATTTTATTTGGATTTGAAAGAGACATTTATTGTACCGTCATTTAGACGGAATTTAATTTCAGTTTCCGCATTGGACAAATTCGGTTATTGTTATTCATTTGAAAATAATAAATTTAGTCTTTTTCAGATTATCTTATTGGTTCTGGTCTTTTATCCGGATATGATAACCTATATTTGCTTGATACAATTGCCTCATATAATAAAACCTTACATGTAAGTTCTCGTGGTACTAAAAGAAAATTAATGAGTGAGAATTCGTTATCACTCTGGCATAAGCATTTGGGTCATATATCCAAACAAAAAATTCAGAAACTCGTGTCAGATGGAATTCTTGATTCTCTTGATTCCTCAAATTCGGATATATGCGTTGAGTGTATCAAGGGTAAACAGACAAACAAGACTAGATTAGGTGCCGAGAGAGCTTCAAACGTCTTAGAATTGATATATTCGGATATTTGTGGGTTATTTCCTACACCCTGTAGAAATGGTCAACAATACTTTATCACATTCATAGACGATTATTCTCGTTATGGGTATCTATATCTCATCCATGAGAAGTCCCAGTCAATAGACGTGTTCAAATCATATAAAGCCGAAGTTGAAAATCAATTAGGCAAAAGGATTAAAACCGTTAGATCTGACCGTGGTGGTGAATACTATGGTAGATATGATGGTTCAGGTGAACAACGTCCAGGGCCATTTGCGAAATTCCTAGAGAAGTGTGGGATCGTTCCTCAATACACTATAGCCAGGTAGTCCTAGCATGAATGGTGTAGCTGAGAGACGAAACCGAACATTAAAGGACATGGTGAGGAGCATGATTTGTCATACTACCTTACCAGACTCACTCTGGGGAGAGGCATTGAAAACTGCAGCATATATACTTAACAGAGTTCCAACTAAAGCTACTATTAAAACCCCACATGAACTATGGACTGGGAAAAAACCCAGTATAAAGCACTTACATATTTGGGGTTGTCCAGCTGAGGCAAGGCCTTATAGGCCAAATGAAAAGAAACTGGACTCTAAAACAATTAGTAGCTATTTCGTTGGATACTCTGAAAGGTCAAGGGGGTATAAGTTCTATGATCCCACTTCAAGAACTTTTTTTGAGACGGGTAATGCCCGGTTCTTTGAGGATGTTGAGTTTGAGGGGTGGGGAGATAAAGTTAGAGATTTTGTCTTTGAGGAAGAACATGTGTCTCTTCCCTCAATTATTGTTGATCATGATCAGAGTGTTGTCATTCCTGACAGGGATCATGAAACAACTCCACTTGAAGACAATCTCTCCCTAATCAAATCCCTGATATTATTAATGAGGATCAAACTCAACAATCTCAAGAACATGAAGTGTCATTAAGGAGATCCACTAGAGAGAGGAGAAATGCAATTTCGGATGACTATATTGTGTTTCTCCAAGAACATGAGGTAAACTTGGAAATGGTGGAAGAAATTCTTGTCTTCCTCCAGGAACAAGAAACAGATTTTGGACTTGTGGAAGATGATCCAATCAACTTCCGTCAGGCTATGGAAAGTTCTAAATCTCAAAAGTGGATTGATGCCATGAACGATGAAATTAAGTCCATGAGTGACAATGACGTTTGGGAGCTTGTCTCATTGCCTGAAGGTGTAAAACTCATTGGTTGTAAATGGATATTTAAAACCAAGAAGGATTCAGAGGGCAATATCATGAGATTTAAAGCTCGTCTTGTCGCTAAGGGCTACACTCAAAAGGAAGGCATTGACTTTAAAGAGACTTTCTCTCCGGTTTCATCGAAAGACTCTTTCAGGATAATAATGGCACTAGTGGCACATTTTGATCTTGAGCTTCATCAGATGGATGTGAAAACAGCGTTTCTTAATGGTGACATTGAAGAAACAATTTATATGCAACAACCAGAAAACTTTGTTTCAGGAGATCCAAAGAAAATGGTTTGCAAATTAAAGAAATCCATCTATGGGCTCAAGCAAGCTTCTCGTCAGTGGTATCACAAGTTTAATAATGTCATTACATCTTTTGGTTTTGAACCAAATATATCTGATGACTGTATATACCACAAATTCAGTGGGAGTAAGCATATTTTTCTGGTTTTATATGTCGATGACATACTGCTTGCCAGCAACGATATAGGCTTATTGCACGAAACTAAGAGATTTTCTTTCAAAGAAATTTGAAATGAAAGATCTTGGTAACGCCTCTTTTGTATTAGGAATTCAGATACATCGAGATTGCCTCAAAGGTGTTCTTGGACTCTCACAAAAGGGCTATATCGATAAGGTTCTTAAGAGATATGGCATGCAGGATTGTAAACCAGGTGACACCCCTGTTGCTAAGGGAGACAAATTTAGTTTAAATCAGTGCCCAAAGAATGGTTTTGAAACCAAAGAAATGGAGAAGACACCTTATGTTTCGGCTGTAGGGAGTCTAATGTATGCTCAGGTTTGCACACGACCTGATCTAGCATACATAGTTAGGATACTAGGCAGATATCTCAGCAATCCAGGAATAGACCATTGGAAGGCAGCCGAAAGGGTCATGCGATACTTACAAAGAACAAAAGATTACATGCTCACATATCGGAGGTCGGATCAGCTTGAGATCATTGGGTATACCGAGTCCGATTTTGCTGGATGACAAGATAGTCTGAAATCTACATCAGCCTATATCTACATGCTTGCTGGAGGAGCTATCTCTTGGAGAAGCATTAAACAATCTCTTACAGCTACTTCCACAATGGAAGCAGAATTTATAGCATGTTATGAGGCATCCAATCAAGGACTATGGCTGCGAAATTTTGTTACTGGACTGCGTATAGTGGACAACATTAAAAGGCCACTCAAGCTATTGTGTGACAACAGGTCAGCAGTTCTTTATACTAAAAACAACAGCAGTTTGACCAAGGCAAAGCACATGGACGTCAAATTTCGAGCTGTGAAAGAAAGAGTACAAAAAGGACAATTGTCCATAGAACACATCAGTAGTAACTCCATGATTGCGGATCCGGTCACTAAGGGATTGCCACCCAAAGTGTTTCATGAGCATGTTGCTCATATGGGTGTCAAATCAGTTGAGGATTATGGATTTTAGTGGGAATTTGTTGTATAGTGTTTCTATGGTGTCAAACATATATTTGGTTAATGATATTTTTCCTTTCAAGTTGTATCTGTAGATTTTTCAGTTTTAAAATTTAATGTACTCTTACAGTTTTGAGATTGATCTCGATAAAGTTTCAGGTGGACCAGTTGGAAATAGACATACTATTTCGAACCACACTTTATGTTATTTTCATGCTACACACCTATACTTGATCCATGTCGTTGGTTATATTGATATACGTGATCATTGTTGGGTCTAGTTATATCAATGTAACATAGATCTCTTTTATTCTATGTTGATATGATTGATGGACCGGATTGGTCGATGACGATTATAAATTGATAGCATTCCTGAGCTCTTAAGGTTACTGTGACATACAATACTAAGGTTTGTGCATGTACATAAGTATGTCGTCCAAGTGGGAGATTGTTGGATTAATGGACTCATATTACATATACATAGACAATTTAATTATACGGATTAATTGTATGTTATGTGCTATCTTACAGTTTGGCCCAAATATTAGTGGTCCTATGGATATTAATATTAAGTGGGCCAATACATCGTCATATAGAGTATAGGGCCCAATCGTGTAGATACCCACGGGCTTGATCCTAATTGATGATGGGCTGATTAGGGTTAAGAATCACTATATATATGAAGATTATGGTCCCCGGTTGAATATACGTTACATCTTTCTAGCATCCCATCGCTAGAGAGAGAAACCCTAGCGTGTGTATCAACTGGAAGACCCTAACCCTAGGCGATCTTCATCCCAGATTAAAAGACTTGCTCTTATGGATTCAGATACGCTTCCGCTTATAATTTATTCTAAATAATTCGATATGAAGGTTACAGTTATTTATGTGGATTAATTCCAATAGTTCTTGCATTTGTCTGTATGATATCAACCTTAGAAAGGATGGTTAAAAAGAATCTTGCGCAAGTTGCCTGTGGTCAAAACGCAGCTTATTCTCCAAGTTTGTAATATCTCTATAGTTCATGAATTGCTGCTGAAATGAAAATTTTCCTCTAGGGGATATGGAAAGTGCTATATTCTCTTTGATCTCACTAGTTACTCGTGTGGATCATAGGAATGGACTACAAACCTATCTGCAGAATTCGTGGAATAAGAGTCCGAGATCTCGTGTTGGAGTCCGAGCTCTACTCTACGAAACCCTGAATCCTGAACTTCTGCAGTGCTTTGCTCACATAATAATCAGCTAGAACCTCCAGAACTTTGGCTCTACCCTTTCTAGTCAGTGCCACTCTGAGACTCCAGCTCCGAATCTCAGTGCTCGAGATGCAGCGTAGAATTAAAAGTTCAACTCCAAAATCTCAGATTTAGCCATGATTCGCAACCTATCTTTCATACATGGAACATCCATCGGAACTCTAGCCGAACAGAACTCTAGATCCTCGGCATTGATTAAATTGGTAAACAGGTACGAGGTTTATACTTTCTGGATCGTTATAGTCTGGATTGTAGTGATTACTATTTTAAATTGAACTGACATAGTCTGGATTACTAAAACACATCCTTGACAAGAATATCTGTATCATTTTACTCACCATGTTAATATGCTGATATGTGAAGTTGACCTAAACATTTGGTCTCAGAAAATCAGAATCATGATGAAGCCGCTAGCAATCAGATCTTTGAATGCTTGAGTTCACCTACCATGAATCCTGTCAATCTATCGAGAAAAAACCTAGCCAGTGACAAGCATGTCTACATCGTATACGAGAGCGAATCTTTCCACTTTTCCCCCTAACAATCATGTATCCATTCTTTTCATATTTCTCAAAATCATACAGAGAAAGACCAGGCACTGAACCACCTAACCTATTTTTTTGTCCATATTAAAACAACCGTTCATGATGACATGCTATGACTCAAATGCAAGCAAGATACAAGGAGTCCATCAGGAAGAAAATGATGTGTAGATTCTGCATGGAAGAAGATTCTAGCCTTGAAACCACATCGTGTGCACACGTTTGTATAATTCAAGAAACCAACTCTGTCCAGTCGAGCAAAATTTATGTAAAATGGTACTCATACTAGCTGATCGAGGGATGCCAGGGAACGATTTCCGTGAGGCTGAGAAAATTATATGCGATTTCTTATGCCAACTCAAAGATTAAAAGCGAGAGCAATATAAACAAAACAGTAAGCAGCAACAGAGAACGACGTCACCGAAAGATTTCATTGAAAACCCCACGGTATAATGAAGAAACAACACGGAAGCTCTTATTTCCTGAATGACTAACGAGATGCACATGCAGATTGCAAAAGCAAACTACAAAGCGCAGAGCTCACATAAAAAAGAACAGGCAAAACCACAATTTTGTGCAGGAAAGTTCAACATATTGTACATGATCGAAACCGAAACTAATTATACAGATGTAACAAATTTTACAGTCCATGGCAAATAATGCCCGAACTAAGTTATTGTGGAAAGGTAGCGAACACAATACCAGAAGAATGGCAAAAACCAAAACAGAACAGAAAAATTTTCGCTGTTACAGCTCATATGATTATTCAGGGAAACATGAGTGATAGACAAAATCAAAACCTCACCAGGTACAGTTGTCTCCAAACCATGAAAATATAGATTACTAATTAAACTGGGAAAGAATTCGAGCTATGATATAGATGTATGTACACAGTGATCCCAGAAGTCCTGCAGGGTCAAAGGAATGACGGAATTATCACCTGGAAAGTCAGTCCTACGCCCGACAAGTGAGTAATAAGCCAGAATATGGGCAGGATACTCGAACAACGTGATCTGCCCGGTGCCATCATCAAGAGACTCTCTTCTCGCAGGAATGAGCTCAATGTTCCAGAATGGGCGGGCCATGGGAGAGAGATCAAACCCTGTTGGAGATGGTTTGTATCCCTGAACCCATAAGTACTTCAAAGACTTTAACTGAGCAGCAGCCTGAGCAATTGCTCGCTCACTAAACAAGCAACCCCTCATCTCAAGTTTCTCCAAGCTGGGGCAGCCCCTTGAAAATGCAAGGATTCCTTCATCAGATTGTCCGACATAGCCCAGAAGCATCCATGTAACATGCTGACTGTACTGTCCAATGTAACTGAGACCCAAATCTGTCAATCCCCCTGATCGGAGGTAGAAAGCAAATCTTTTAAGGTTTTGGCAACCTATTAGAAGTGCTCGTACTCCTTTGTCAAGGGGAAGGTCAGTGATCTTCTCTTCTCTGTCTAGTAAGACAAGACGAAAATCTGAGAGATTCTTCATATTCGCTCCAATTGATTCCAAGGCCTCGTTGGTTATATCGGAGGCATAGAAGGCAAAGTATTGAAGATCATGGCAGCCCAAGGATAGAGAGATCAAACCCCTTTGTGTGATCACACCTTCTATGTCCTCCATCCCCTGTTCGTCAGCCCCTCGTTCAATACGTAGTCTCTTCAACTTCTTGCAAGTCTGGGAGACGATATCCAGTCCCTTGTCACCGAGGACATTCCTTGCCTGTAGATGATAAAACCCAAGGCAAAGTTTAGCATGGTGCTGAAGGATACGAATGAAATTCCAGGAACCCTTTCCTATCGAATTTTGCTATACATTGCCCATATCATAGGTAAACTGAAGTGGCTTGGCACATTCAACTACACAGTAAAGAAGTTAGTACATCTATCCTTGTTTCAGAATCCAACAGGCAAATACTTAAAATCCATTAGGGACGACGCAATTCATTAAATTAGGGCATGGAAGAAATAGTGAAGATGGAATTACATCTATGTTCATGTTTCAAATAGGTGGGATATCTGATGTCCTGTGTTGAGTTTAGGTTTTTCACCTATATGTATGCTATATGAACAATCACTACATTCCATCCTATCACGAACATTCTATAACAACAGATAAGGGAACATGTATTCATATGCATTCGTTACTTCTTTCAAAGACAGTTTTGTGTGCTCTGTTCTCATCGCATAGATCAGTCCATTTATCTCAACAAGAAAGATATCTACTGTCTCAGCCTTTGTATCCATAACCAACATTTTCTAAGTGATCAACGTTACACTGGCTCCTGTTCAGTTTACACTGAAACCAGTAAGCTCTATCATGGATGATTCCGACGGCCAGCATTTCGTGCAAGCATCATCCTAACCACTGTTACTTCACTTTATGCTGATGACAAAAGCTCTTATCTTCTGCAAATGAGTCTTTGAGGACCATTTCTTAAAAGCTACTAGTAGAAATGCTGTCCAAAATCTTGAATTTTGAACTCAAGAATACCATTGCTGTTTATGCTTTTTAAATTGGAGAAAGCACATTCCACCTCAGACTTTTACTTTCAAAAAGAAAACCCCTCGCCTTACCTAATGTCAAAGACTCCCAATTAAATCGAAGTTCTGAAAAAGGATGATGTATACAGCCTTCCCTCGCAAAAGTAGTGACTGTTTTAATCGAGATTTGAATCTACAGACAAGACAATTGTGATAGAAATATCTGATCGGTCTGATTGATGGTCAGCTTTAACTTCAATAGTTTGCATAAGCATGATAAGAAAATGTTTTAAATAAGTACATGCCAAGGAAAATCTCTCATCTAGCTTTAAGCTGATGACTAGGCATTCAATTAACCACAAACTTATAGAGGCCCCCAACCATCCCAAAAAAGGACAATGCCATCATTTCATTTATGATTCATGGAAAACCATAGCCCAACATAAAGCATAAAGGAAACTACAAAGCATGGCATTGAATGACTAGCAAGAAAAAAGAATGCTTTATTTGCTGTTGAAAGTGATTTGTTTCTTAAATTTCTAGCAAAAATTGTTTTCCTCCCCATCAAAAAATTCTTCTGTTTTATTTTAATTGGAATCTTTTTAAATTCCTAGCAAGACAAAAACAGGAAATTTTGCAAGCTTGGAAAGCAAAATACTCACTACAAAATTAGAGACAAATTTAAGTGAAGAAGTAAAGTTTGATATTTACCTCTAGAACCTCCAAATTGGGGCATTTCCTTATAAGCGTGCAATGATCTTCTGTGTCCAGCAATGCATAAACCAGATCCAACTTCTTAAGCAAATGTCCAACAGGAAAAAACAATTGCATCTCGTCTCTCCCCAAGTATGTTATACACAAAGAACGCAACCTAGCGGGGAATGTGATAGATGGATAGAATTCTGGGTCCACTGGTTCTTTAAAAGATCCACCGCCAAACTCTTCCAATTTGGTAGCTGATTGGAATATGGTAATTAGGTTGGGGATCTCACAGTCACAAACTTTCAATGATACCAAAGGACAGGTCCTAGCAATGAGTTCTAAGTCGTTGACATTAATTTTTTCAAGGTCTGACATGTAGAAGTTCAATGTCTCCAAAACTGTGTTATTGATGGCAAGCTCATGAAGCCAATCACCATTCAACTCGTTGATGCTACAGTCTTCCATAATCAGGGACCTAAGATTCCTGCATAAACAAAATCCAAATCAGACAGAGATCGGAAAAGTATGCCGTGTACCTATTAATCTAAGAATCATGGTCCTCTGGACATAAAATAATTTTTTAGCAGTTGTATTCAACCTGTATTGCAAACAGCACTGAAACATCTTCAAAGAAAAAATGAGATGCAGCAAATTTGAACAGCATAAATTTTACTAGTGAAAAAATTACCCTGTCATTGAACCAATTGTTTGCAAGAGATTGATAATGTCCTGATCCTATACTAAAAGAACGTTGCAAACCAAATAGCAACACTGCGCTAGAAGATGACCAAACCGCCATGGCGAGCCAATGCTTTTTCAAAACATTGGGTTGAGGACATTGATTGGAAGCCAAATAGCCAAACAAGAAATCGGGTTTTCAAGCCAAGGTTTAAAGAAGCAAAGAGCAACAACATTGTCACAAAAAGGGTTTTCAACCATAGTTTGCAGCATGAATGGTTTCTCCTGACTCCAATAATAGTAACATCTCCCATGAGTCTCGAGCAGTAAAACTTAATCCACCATAGATAAATCAAGTGTAGCAATGAATACAAGAAACTTGAAAGCCTGCAGCCAGTTACTCAACACTGAACCAATTGAGAATGTGTGTATTGTGGAGATAACATTTACAAGCAAACATTGTAACGATGTATAGACAATGTTGTGGAGAAAACCACATTGAAATTGTGGGAATTATCGGACCTATATGCATAGTTCATAAGCCACTCCACCTAATGACAATTGCTTTTAAGTGTGAAAGCCATGCTTCTACAAAGTATCATCGTGGTGTGCTCCATGTCGCCCACAATGTCGACATGTAGACCCGAAATAAAGGGTACTACAGATACTAATAACTTGTGAATGGTCAGTCTCCAGCAAGCTGTAACAAAAATATGATGAGAAAAAGTTCATCTAGGAACTACCAGAATGAGGAATCTTCACAACAGCACATTACAGCTGATAATGCATATTAGCAGCGAGAGTTGATATTATTGCCATATGATCTGAAGAGCCACGTCAACGGAAAAAAAAAGGGGAAGTAGGCAACATATCCTAGGCAAACCCAAGGTAGCAAACTTAACCGTATATATTTTACACCATAATTTGTAAGGTTTTCTCAAGCAATTCTAGCAGGGGCATAGCACCAAAATTTAACAATACAGAGTTAAGGGGATAGTACTAGCATTAAAAAAGAAAGGCCTGTCTCTTCTATAATGGGCACACACTTGCAAGTATAATCTTGTCAATTAAGTCAATGTAATGCCTCCAAGTGAAGAAGTGAAATAAGCATGAGTATTGAGTACGCATCATGAACCTCTCTGCACAGGTGTTTTTGACACACCCATCTAAACATGCGAACCCCATGAAAAGTATTACTCAATACTCAAATGTACAAGGATAAAAAATTTTCAATAGATATACAAAAGTGCAAAAAGATAATGTAACAGAAGCTTTTTGTAATTGAATATTCAACGCTCACAAAAGATAAACAAGCTCCATTTTACCAACTCTTCCTCAATTTTCCATTTTTATTTTGATTAATGTTGTTATGAAACAAAAGTAGCTAGAAAAAGAGCCAAGGCTGACGAGAACCTTATTGACAGTAGCAATCTCCAAACTTGAAAAATGCGCAATTACCACAAACATCAATAAATTGCTGTGCAGATTTACAAACTCTTTCTAAAAGATTCTTGAATCTCATAGTTGATCATGCGCACCCATAAACTCCCAAATCCCATACAAAGAAAAGAGAGAAGCGAAAAGAAATGGAAAAACAAATCACAAAAATCTTCAAGGCTCATGAACTTTAAAGTCAAACAGCCAAAAAAGAATCACAATCAGCTACTAAAGAGAAAATACACATAAAAGCAGTCGGCTTTTGAGAAGGAAAAAAAAATAAGTAGGTGGAAGCTCTTCACAGTTCACACAAGCAAGGCCTCCTTGCATACAGAAAGTGAGCATCACGCAACAGTTCAGCAATCTATCCTCACCTGGCCATGACAACAGAACTGACAACGATATATCCTTCATCATAACTGATCAATTTCGAATCCGAAAATCCGATCAACAATTAGATCCCAAAATTCAAGACAAAATCACGGAGGCACAAACATGATTGACCAAATCTATTTAACAACTAATGAATTGATCAACCATCAACTCCTCGATTGAGTGTGTTATTAGACCAATCACCAATTTGGCCCGAATTATCGTCCAAATTTGGGGTGATTAATCATGTTGGCACCCCAATCAATCCCAATTTGGGTTCAATTCACAATTATATCATAAATCTTATCCAAAAAAACACCAAAAGCATAACATAAATGCAAAATCGTATCAGAAATTCAGCCAACAAGTACCTGCAATTGCGGCCGACATGAAGAAGTCCATCGGTGGAATAACCAGAACACTTTTCCAACGTCAACAACTCCAACAACCTCCCTTTCAAGTTCGCCAGCATCGCAAGATCCGCATCAGCCACAATCATGCGCCGAAAATGAAGCGATCTCAACCTGGGAAACAAATCCGAAATACCGATCCACGGCGTCACGTATCCGCCCCAATTCTCCGGAATCAGATTAAACATCGCCGCCCTCGGCTTCCCCTTCAGCTTCAGCCCCTCTATGTTACGAAATCGAGTCAACAATCGCTCTGGCGTCGCCGTGTAACAGAACGCGATCGTGGCGTGTCTCCTAGTCAGCGCGTCCACTTCGTACCATCGGCGACAGACCAGGGAGATCGCGGCACGGTCACGCGCATCTGTGACGTATGTGATGACGCACTCCACGATCACATCCGGCATCCCTCTTCGAGATTCCCTCTCCATCAATGGAAGAAAGAACAATCAAAGAATTAATTCAGCCTCCGTGCAGCTCGAATTATAAGCACGAAAGCATTGAACAATACTTTCATTCTGCAGAAAAATCCAAACAAAACATATAAAAATCTAGCCGGCTTGGATTGATTCAAGCTCAACAAGATCGAAATCAAATTACACAATTCAGGTATTTTCGTCATGTACAAGGTAAAAAAACAAAAAACAAATGTACACGGTCTTACTGGAAACGAGATCGGGAGTGAAATCATGAATTATTCCAATCGAACTCGAAACGCACAAAAACAGACAATCAAATTAGATTATCTCGATTAATGATGAATTCGTTGAAGAAAGTGGATTTGATGAAGGGAGGGAGGGGAGTTGAGTTTGGTGTTCTTGTAACAGTACAGACTTGGCTAGTGTGTGCTCCTTCTCTCTCCCTGTTTTGAGTTTTTTTTTTTTTTTTTTGATTATTTTTGTGTTTTTTAGAAAGTGTTTGTTTCCCTTTTTTGTTTTTTTTCCTTGTCTGATCTTATCTGTCCCAATATTAAGGGAGAGGAAAAAGGAAATAAAAGTAAAATGAAAATGGGAATAGATATTCGGACCAAAGAAATAATATTGGGGGAGAGAGTAACAAAAAAAAAAAAAAAAAAAAAAAAAAGAGAGAGAGAATATTGGGGGAGAGAGACATTGGGAGGCAGGGCAGCAAGTGTTGTGGTGCCTGACCCGCAAGTGGCTGACCGGACTCGGATAGTGGTCAGTAGTGCAGTATTCGATGGAGAGACGATTAACTATATATGAAGTCCGTATACCATCGTTTTCAACTCCCCATTGAAAGTCAGTGTAACATGTCATTGACATCATTTTCATGAGTCCCTTTCGGAGTCCCTTTCGATAGAAATAATATCTTAAAATTATTATAATACTTTAATTTTATATATATTAAATAAAAAAAATTTAAATATCAAACGTAATTTTTTTAAAATATCATAAAATATGAATGATTATGTAAATTACATGTTTCAACTTAATACATATTGCGAGCCGATCAGACATGATTTGATATAAAAATAAAATTTATATTCATGTATATAGAATAATATAAAATTCGTATATGTTATAATAATTATGAAACGAAATGAGTATTTCATTGTCTTATTTGAATTATTTTCTTCATAATAAATTTTGATTATTTTAGTATTGATAAGTAAAGTAGGTGAATTAGTGAATTTAGTGTTATAGCTGAGAGACGGTAAGAAAATTATAATTAATGAATTAGTGCAATTTTATAAGATAATTAAAAAAATTTGTAATTCTATTAGGAGAGATATATAGATGTTCAATATCCAACGAAAAAACATAATATGTTGCATCACGTGTGAGTTGGAATTTTTTTTCTAAAATAGTTCTATTTCTACTTTTAATGTGGCATAGAGATAAGTCAATTGAAATTATCTAAGCTATTGGTGCATTAACTTTGCTACTTTTTTCGAAACATTAGGAAATGTTAAATTTTTTATGAGACAAAATGAAAAAAAAAACAAAAAAAGGAAGCTAATGTAGTATTAACGGAATAACAACTATGAATTTTTTTAATCATTAGATTAATTGGATGTGAAATTATCTTGATTTTTTTTATTCTTTGATTTAACGGTTAAAAAAAGTTGGCTAATCCTGTATTAATTTTTTTCCTTGAAAAAACACTATTACATTGTTCTTAGGATGGAAGTAGTTTATTTTTATATGATCATATATTCTTTGCAATAAGTCTACTTACTTAACTTAACTCGATTTTAGTTATCATTTAAATTGAGATTTTTTTTTGAAATTATTTAAATTGAGATTATTTTTTTTGAAATTATTTAAATTGAGATTTGGAAAAGGACGATGCAATGTTTAATTTTTCTTCCACATAGTTCATTTCCGACGAAGTTAAATCAAATTCATGATTCATACTCCCTTCCTCTCAATTTGATTTTTAGATTTCTTAATGCGAACTTTAACTCATGCCGTTAGTCAATCAAATATTTTTTATTAAATTCTCATGAAATATTAATGATAGTTTAAATTATATAATTTAATCTTATATATATGACGTATTTTTTATATATCGTTAAGATGAAAAACAAAATTTTTCAAAATGCATGTGAAAGCCTTTTTTTTTTTTCTCCCAGTGACATCATTCAAATTTGTGTCAAATAGTTATACCAGTATCATATTGTTAGTCGAAGATCTATAAGATTGATGTGACAAATAGAAATTAAGTGATTTCTAAAATTACAAAGCAATGGTCTTGTATATTGGATGTTTAGTTTTGCGAATAATTTGTGGGAGCAAACATAAAATTCAGTATCTATATTGGGCAGATATTCAAAAGACTACAGTCCCCATTTGGTTTGAGGTGATGGGAGACGAAATGAAATATGATATTTCATCATATAATCATTCCTACCATACAAATGCCACATAAAAGTTTAACTCATAATATGTTGTACGACTATTTAGAAACTAAGATGTTTTTTGAAGCTTATCCAAGAGACCAAGTTGGTCAATTATCCTAACTTATGCTAACTCTTTTGGTCATTCAATATCATATTATATCCAACTCATAAAAAATACAGCGTTGGTTTAGGTTAAGGATAAAATTATTCAAACTACGAATCGTTTGTGAAAAAATAAAATATTATTCTATGTAAAATTATCATAAAACAGTAATGATAATTTAAGTTATATAATTCAATTTTGAATCAATAACATAATTTTTTTATGTCGTTAAGACGAATAATGAAGTTTTTTAAAAGACGTATTGAATAGTTCTATAATGATATATCGTTGTATTTTTAATAAGATGGAGAAGATATTTTTTGAAAATATCATACCAGAGATATAACTGTATGGCACTATACATATCACTTTCCGGATGTTACATAGATGTAAATAGCTAAAGGAGTAAAGAGCATTAAATTAGAATATACTATACCTATAATATCCAACAAATTTCTTTTTAAAAATATCTTCGTAATATCTTTGAGATGATATGTTTAACGTAAAAATATCGTAAATATCTTAACCACTTCAGTAAATATCTCAACAACTCATCTATATAAACTAGTCACAAACCACGTTAATTTCACATCGAACCTGAGTATCTTGATTGAAAGCAGAGATAGGGAAAAAGGATAAGTTCTTCTCCTTTTTCTTTCTTCCCAAAGATTAGCTTGAACCATTGTCAACCACGACCGTTATTGTCGGGCCAACCAACAACTCGAGCCGGCCACCCTTGACGTCGAAGACAAGACGCTGAGCCGCCTACCCTCGCACCGCCGATGCCAAGGCGGAATACGCCCAACGCCGCCTTTCCTTCACCTCGCCCTGACTCGAAGTCGAAATCGACCACCAATAGTCGATGACGAATTCGGCGACGATGGCCAGCAGAAGCCGGTCGGACTTCAACCTTCCATGAATGACGACGCACGGATCTTGGCCGAACACCCTCAAATCTCTCGACCCCGATTGAAATTCGGCTAACCCCGACCGCCCGTTGGCCTCGCCCAGCCTCGTCGGAGCAACTCTCATGCCGCATTGCCTTTGTAGGCGTCCTCTTCCCTACCCTGCCTGCGATTTCTCTGAACCGGCCTTGTTGTGTTTAATGGAGAAGGAAAAAAGGGTACACTTATATATACATAATATATTATTTTTAACACTTGAATGCGTTACGAGAATAATGATATTATTAATGTTTATTATATGTACGAACATTACGAAGGAGCAAGATTAAGTTTGGGATTATGTGAAGTTTTTTTCTATTTTTTACAAAAATGACAAGGTAACACACATCGTTACCTAAATTAAATACTTGGATGTGCGTGACTTGATTTGTGTGACTGTTTTATCACATATTTGCTTGTTATATAAAAAAATAAAGTCCTGATACTCTTAATTTTCTTGAATGTTTGTATGTCTAAATAGGTGACGATGCAACCTGTAGACTATTATAGATCAATAAAAATTCTTGAATAGTGTTTGTTCTTGATGTGTGATATCTTGTGCTGATTGAATATTATTTTTATAACGAATTATTAATCCTAGAGAAACTTTAGAGAATGATACAAAAATACCTGACCCCTATGATTTATGAAGAATTATTTCCATTAGCCTCGAGTATAATTAAATGTGACAAATGAGATTATGAAACACCGTGACACTCACCTACTGTACATGAAAAAATTAATGTAATTAATTTCATGATACATATCTGAAATCCTGAATTACGAACACCATGGTAGTCACCTGCTATACATGGGTTAATATGTTTGATTTCATCTAACATGCCTGAAATCCTGAATTACGAACGCTATGACAGTCAACTGTTGTTTATGAAATTAATATGATTAATTTCATGTTACATGCCTGAGAATCCTGAAATCCTGAATATAAATAAGTTTCTGTAAATATCAATGATTGGGAGGGTTATGGTTACATGACTAGCGTATGCACGCAGCGGCATCAAGAGATGACCGTATTTGGTTAAAATTAACCTTTCAAACTTGTTTAATTATTACTATTATGATCATACTAGGTAACATATTAAATTCCTACGGTAACTCCTCCTATGTTATCAATCTGTGAAAGTCACGAAAATCAACACGACATGACATGAAATACATGAAAAGCCTTAAATGGAGCAATTATTATAATATATATAGGCCAACCCATATAGCACTTGCATTGAACTTACTTTAAAAGCAACTCTACCCCAATGTCATTTGCATTGTCATTTGTAAATCTGACAATCAAAATTAAAAAATCAAATCCAAACTTCATTGTCAAATTCATTGCTAAAAAATGACAATGCTATTTTTTTTTATCAAACTTTACAACAACAAAAAAAGCATTGTCATATATATCAACATTAACACATTTACATCAACAAATGTTTTGTTCTCAAATTTGACATGGCCAAATATCTTGCTCACATGAGACTTGGATTTTAGTTGTTATTTTCATTTTAGGTGTAAATTACAACATCTTTTTTCTCAAAGTTGTTATTTATGTTGCCAAAAAATTATGACAATCCAAATCAGAGCTCATGGGTGGAGTTTTTTTAAGATAGGAAACTAATGAATATTGCCATATAAGTATGAAGGAAAAGAAATATGTGTCATGTCATATGTGCATCAACTAACAAATAAATTATTGAGAGTTAACGATCAAAATGAATAATTAAAATTAAAGCATAGCAATCTAATCTCAATCATTTATTTATATTATTTAAAGTTTAATTGTTTATTTATTATTAGACATATTTATATCATGATACATTCTGTAAACCCATAAATATGCAACTTTCATATAACAATACCCTCTAATCTCATATAGCAGACCTTTAATGTTAAAAACAGTAAGGTTAAGTTGAATAATATTATAATTATAATAAAAATTCAGCAAGTCCTTGTATCTTATAAAACACTATTTTATCCTTTCCAATTAAACTATGATAGTTAACATTTCATGTTTATCGAGATAAGTTTGAGCATAGTCCTTAGCGACAAGACAAGCTTTAAATCTTATGATATTGTTCTCTGAATCTTTCTTGGTTTAAATATCTATTTACAACCAATGGGTTTAACATCTTCAGGCAATGGGACAAGATCCCAAACGTCATTGTCACTCATGGACTTAATTTCATCATTCATGGCATCAATCCACTTTTGAGATTTAGAACTTTCTATGGCCTAGCGGAAGTTGATTGGATCATCTTCCACAAGTCCAAAATCTGTTTTTTGTTTCTGAAAAAAGACAATAATATCTTCCACCATTTCCAAGTTTACCTCATGTTCTTGGAGAAATACAATGTAGTCATTCGAAATTGCATTTCTCCTTTCTCTAGTGGATCTCCTTAATGACACTTCATGTTCTTGAAATTGTTGAGTTTGATCCTCATTAATAATATCAGAAATTTAATCAGGGAGATTATTAAGATTGTTTTGAACCAAAGTTATTTCGTGATTCTTGTCAGGAATGACAACACTCTGATCATGATCAACAACAACTAAGGAAAGAGACACATATTTTTTCTCAAAGACAAAATCTCTAACTTTATCTCCCCATCTCCTAAACTCAACATCCTCAAAGAACCGGACATTACTTGTCTCAAAAATAGTTCTTGAAGTAGGATCATAGAACTTATACCTCTTGACCTTTCAGAGTATCCAAATAGCTATTAATTATTTTAGAATCCAATTTCTTTTTCATTTGGCCTATAAGGCCTTGCCTTAGCTGGACAACCCCAAATATGCAAGTGCTTTATACTGGGTTTTTTTCCCCATTCCATATTTCATATGGGGTTTTAATTGTAGCTTTAGTTGGAACTCTATTAAGTATATATGCTGTAGTTTTCAAAACTTCTCCCTAGAGTGAATCTGGTAAGGTAGTATGACAAATCATATTTCTCACCATATCCTTTAATGTTCAGTTTCATCTCTCAGCTACATCATTCATGCTAGGACTACTTAGCATAGTGTATTGAGGAATGATCTCACACTCCTCTAGGAATTTCGCAAATGGCCCTGGACGTTGTTCACTTGAACCATCATATCTAGCATAGTATTCACCATCGCGGTCAGATCTAACGGGTCAGATCTAACGGGTCAGATCTAACGGTTTTAATCCTTGTCTAATTGATTTTCAACTTCGGACTTACATGATTTGAACACGTTTATTGGCTGGGACATCTCATGGATGAGATATAGATACCCATAACGAGAGTAATCGTCTATGAATATGATAAAGTATTGTTGACCATTTCTATAGGGTATAGGAAATTGCCTACAAATATCCGTATGTATCAATTCTAAGACGTCTGAAGCTTTCTCGACACCTAATTTAGTCTTGTTTGTCTGTTTATCCTTGATACACTCAATGTATACATCCGAATTTGAGGAATCAAGAGAATCAAGAATTGCATCTGACACGAGTTTCTGAATTCTTTGTTTGGATATATGACCCAAACGCTTATGCTAGAGTGATAAGAAATTCTCATTGATTAATTTTCTTTTACTATCACGAGAACTTGCATGCAAGGTTTCATTATGTGAGGCCATTGTATCAAGCAAATATAGGTTGTCATATCCGGATAAAAGACCAGAACCAATAAGATTTGAACCTTGAAAAAGACTAAATTTATTGTTTCCAAATAAAAAAGAGTAACCGAATTTGTACAATGCGGAAACTCAAATTAAATTCCGTCTAAATAATGATACAATAAATGTTTTTTTCAAATCCAAATAAAATCCAGTCTTTAATAATAACCTAATCTTTCCAATAACCTCAACTTCAACCTGCTTGTCATCACCCACATAGATGTATCTTTCACCATCACTCGATTTTTGACAGCTCAGACAACCCTGCATTGACACAGTTATATGAGTAGTAGCACCAGAATCTACCCACCAAGTGTTTTTGGGTATCGAAATTTGATAGGAATGTGCAATCCCTCAATTGTATAGAAATTGAAGTAACAAACTCGAATGTATTAATTGTAATATAATTAGATTGGTTAGGCTAGAAGTCAAGTAGGGAGTTGCAGTTGAGGTCAGATGCAACAGTGCAGACGGTTACAGATGCAGAGGGCTGATGCAGACCATCTAGTGCAGACTTCTACAAGGACTCTAGATGAACATCTAATATATGTACAAGTAACAAAAGAATTGAAGGCTTCACTTGGAAGATTGAGCTTGCAGACAAAAACCGCGATGGCAAGGCATAAAGCTGAATCAGACTGTACAGACGAGATGTTGCAACAGAGACTGTGTGCAGACGAGATGTTGCAGCAGAGACTGAGTGTAGACGAGGTGTTGCAGCATGCTGGATTGCAGTAGAGATGATTGTCGGCATGAGGTCGAAGGTTTGAAGTCAGTCAAGTGGAGATTCAAATTAAAGTGGGACAGTGGAATGCCAGCATTGAAAACGAGATGGTGGCAAACACTAGTGGGAAAGTGACCCCCCCAGGAACAGTGAGTTGTCTACAAGTGAGGTTCGTTCCTTTGACCTATAAAAAGGGAACCGAGGAAGCTTGCTTGGGGTACATACAAAAAGATTGCTGAAAAAGTTGAATGCTGTTGAGAAAGGATTGAAGAGTACAAGAAAGTGCAAAGCAATCAAACAGATTCAAAAGAGTACTCAAGAAACCAGTGAGGAATATCATTAGTTTGCAGAAAAACAACTCTTGCAACAAGAGCTTAGGATTCAGAGCTGTGCAAAGATCTAGGTTCTCTGCTCCCTATACAAGATAAAGATCTTGTAAAAGGAAGATACTTGTAAGCATAAACAAGAGGACAGTGATATTTCCCTCTTGAGTCGACTACACTAGTCACCAAGGGAAGACTGGACTAAACTCTCGAATATCAGTTGATATCGAGCGTCTGAACCAGTATAAACTTTGTGTCATTTTACTGCTTTCATTATATTGCCTTAGAATTGTCACAGATAAAATACAACAGCTGAGAAAGAGATAAAAGACTCAAAGAGTCATAAAATCTCAAGTGCAGACGAGACAATCTTTTCTGCAGATTACTCGAGTAGTCTGTATACTATACAAGTCTGCACAAAATTGATAATCCGAGAGAAAATGACTACCAAAGTCTCTTACAACCTATTCCCCCCCCCCCCCCTTTCTAGGTTGAAAGTCAAACCCTACAATTGGTATCAGAGCTTGACTTTTCATACTTAACAGTTATTGGAAAGAAAAGGTCACATATTACATTTGCAAAGAAGTTACTAACTATTTATCTGTGTGAAGCTAAGATTCAGATATGGCACCACCAAAATTTACAAAATGTCCCAACAGCGGAGAACCTCCAGTATGCTCCCTTGACAGATTTAATCATTGGAAACTAAGGATGCTAGCACACCTCAATTCAATTGATGAAAGAATGGAAGACTTGGTCCTAAATGATCCAAATGTTCCAATGATGCCAGATCCGAAAGACTCAACCAGGGAAGTACCCCGACCAAAATCTATGGAACAAAGATGACTGGGATCTGGAGATGGTTCAAAGGAAAGCCCTGAACCAGATATATAAGTCTTTGGATGATAACATGTTTGAAATTGTTGTGCACACCAAGACTGCAAATGAAATATGGGAAGCTCTGCTGATGAGAAAGGAAGGAACCAATGAGATCAGAGAAAACAAGAAGGATGTGTTGATCTAACAGTACGAATTGATTTCAATGAGATCTGATGAGAACCTCACTGCATTCTTCGAAAGATTCAACATCCTCATCAATAATCTCAAAACCTTAGGGAAGACTTTTGAAAATAAAGAAGTCAACGTAAAGTTTGTAAGAACACTTGGGGAAATCTGGAATACCAAGACCACTGCTATAAGAGAATCCAGGGATCTGACAAAAATGACCCTAGCTCAACTATATGGGGTGTTGCACACCTACAATCTAGAAGTTGAGCAAAAGAAGCAGATTGATTATGCAAGAAGAAAAACATTAGCCTTCAAGGCACAAGAAAGAGTGTTGAAATCTATGGCAGAAGAGGAAAACAGTGACACCTCGTCTGCAAGCGAAGAGGATCCATCAGACGAACTGGCACTAATGGGAAAGAAATTCAAAAAGCTATTTAAGAAAAGAAACTTCAAAAAGAACTTTCCCTCGAAAACCAAAGATGCTGAAAAAGAAGTCTGCTACAACTGTGGCAAACCAGGACACTTTGCTGCCCAATGCAGACGAGTTAAAGAAGACTCATCTGCACCCAAATTCAAGAAGGATCATAATAAAGTGACCTCTGGAAGAAAGGAAAAGGGCAAGGCATATGCAGCAAAAACATGGAGTGACACAGACTCCGAAGATGAGGATATTCTGTCAAATGCTCAGCTGTGTCTTATGGCACAAGAAGAAGAACACAACCAGGTATTCAATCTCTCTGATTCAGAAGCCACTGTAGAGGAATTAAAGGAAGCACTTCAAGAAACCTCTGATAGCTTTATTTCTCTTATAAAAGAAAATAAAGAAAATCTTAAACAGATTGCAATTCTCAAGGAGAAATGCAACTTAAAAGAAGAGATCGAGAGCAGTCTGATAGATGCTCAAAATGATCTCAAAGAAGCAAATGAGAAAGTAAAACTTCTCAATACAGTAGTGGAGACTCTCAATGTAAGAAACAATGAGCTCCAGAAGCAAGTCAATGCTTGGAATGGCAAGACCCTAGATCTACAAAAATTAATCAATACATGACAATCCTTCCACTATAAGATAGGGCTAGGATATAATGACTGGTTGAACAACAGAGTAAACGATAAGGTCACCACCAAGAAAATCAACAAGACTATTAAGACAATCCTTCAGAAAAAGAACAACTTTACTACAGCAGCAGTACAACATAAAACTGCACACAATGCAGAACACATGAACAAAGCCAAGGGCACTACGACACATACCTTACCAGGAAGTATGACCCAGAATGCACCAACAATGCAAAAATGGGACAACTTTCTTAAGAGACCTCTACCAAAAAGAAGGGTCTCTACTGCACAAGAACAATGGAGCAGACCACCTATAAGAAAGTACATGAAACAAAAAGTTGAAAAACCAAACTACTCTGAATGGAATAAAACCTCAAGATTAACTTGGAGAAAACCATACACCAGGCACGCTTGCTCATGTAAAGAGCAACAAACCAAGTGGAAAGACCACTCAGAAGCATAAGACCAAAAGTCTACTGCTTCAATTGTGAAAGAATTGGCCACATGACATTCAAATGCTGGAGAACACACAAGAAGATAATTCAAGTGTGGATCCCAAAATCTAACCAATAAGGACCTAAATCAATGGGTACCAAGTATAAGCTTTTCATGTTTTAACTGCAGGAAAAACAAAAAGGATTATGGTATCTAGACAGTGGATGCTCAGGACATATGACAGGAAATAAAGCCAATCTTGAAGACTTCAGAAAGGAGCAAGGACCTCTTGTCATATTTAGAGGAGGAAAAGCAGGTACAACTAAAGGTTATGGAACCCTTGGTACAGGTTCTTTAATCTTTAGAGATATTGCTTATGTTAAAGGTTTAGAACATAATTTACTCTCTATTAGTCAGTTGTGTGATAAGAATTACGATGTGATATTCACTCATG
>LIEC01012576.1:42914-71618 GCA_001925005.1 Drosera capensis | reverse complement strand
TATAAATAGGAAAACAAGCCCATCTCTTCTTTTCCTCATTATGAAAAACAGTTTCTCATTGCGTCAGAGAGTGGAGGGGAATACGGTCACGATCTTTTCGGAAGATTTCAATTCCGTATTAATTCCAGTGCAACCAATTGAGATGAATCCATCAGGTACGCTTCCGCAATTACTTATGTTTGATTCTTGATATATTCATATGAATGATTTTGGGATAAGCGATTGTTCTTCGCATCTAGAATATTCCTATCAGTAAATCTCATCGACTATAATTCATTAGTATTTGAATCCTGACGGATGACTAACAGCTCGTACCAAACCAATACGAGGGAGAAAACTGACCTTCAATGCAACAGGTTAACTAGGAAGCTTAGAGCACTCGCAGCAGTATCCCTATATGGATCGTTATTTCTATATATAAGAAGTTTGTCAAAAAATAAATCACGCACTAAATTTTCTATCATTATCCCTATCCCTACATGATTCTCCATATCTTATATTTTTTCCTATATTTGGAAAACCAGAATTATATTCCCTAAACTTTTGTGCTATTAAAATAATATAAAATAATATTTTTGTGATAAAGAATAGTTTATAAAATAAAAAATTATAAATATTTAAAAATTGATTTATTTTAGCCAAAATACAATACAATAAAATAATTATTAAAATTGAGTTTATAAAAAAACTATAAATAATTATTTTAACATATTATAGAATATGTTAAATTGAGATTTATTAACTTCATTATATGAAAAATTAATCTATTCAAATGTGAAAATCTATTTAGAAAATCAATATAAAAAATATATTGGATGATTGAGTCAAAAACTAAATCCTTATAAAAAATAATATTATATTAATATATTTTAAAGATAAAAATGACTCCATCGTAGCTTGCAGCGTCAACAGTCCCAAATTAAAGGTAGGAACAAAAGCCAACTCACTGAGAAATGAGGTTGAAATCACAGCTGGATTTGATATAAGTTTCTATAAATGAAAAACATATAAGTTGAGATCTTTGAAATATTCAGTTGCATACTAAAATTCATTTGGCTACCAAATTGGTATTGTGAAATAGGTCCAATTGCTTTAATGTATTGTCTAGCACCAAACTTTGCTGTTTAGCCTAACATGATCAACAGATTAAATTCCAAAAAGCATATGGGTCTATTAGTTGTGTAATATGGGTTAAACTTGGATGGTGCAACAACTCTTACCTGTGATCGTGTCACGACAATTATCATTTGTCATATCGATATTGATCCTGACGTATACTTGCTGGTTGTGTGACTTGTTTGTGTTTTAAATCGATTATCGTAAAATGTAATCCTATATGTATATGACAATTATCATTTGTCATATCGATATTGATCCTGACGTATACTTGATGGTTGTGTGACTTGTTTGTGTTTAAAATGTAATCCTATATGTATATGAATGTGGTCGTTGGTGTATCGTTTGATTAGACGCATCCGATTCTCTTATGTCATTCTATGTTACATCCTAAACGAAAATGGACCAATGTTGATGTGAAATCAGTAGCAACACCAAATCCCCTTCATTTCCATTAAAAGCACTGTGATCCGTTCAAGCATGTTGAATAAAATGTTTGCAACAGGTGAAACATATTGCTTTTTGTCAAATTTTACAAACATCAAATTACAAATTAGGCCAAATGGGTCACATCATATATCTGTTCCTTCTTAAACAAACCTTCAAAAAAAATTTGTCTAAAGTTTTGTGCTTTCGTGGCCATGTGAATGAATATCCTCTTCATGACCTATCATCTTCAATCGAAACAATCTGTATTGGCCCTATGGACATTTTTTATATCTAAGAATATTAGAATTGTTATGTCAATGGTTTTTTTTTATAAATAACATTATAATGTTGGATGCCAGTTTTTTTATGCATATGTACGTACCATGGTTACAATCACGAGCAAACGAACATTCATCAAGAATCTCAGAACCATGATATATGTCAAAAAACGGTTAGTCTTTGTAAACAAAAAATTCACCCCAGTTATACGCGATATAGGATTTAACATTTTTCAAGGACATCAAAAAAAAAAAAAAAAGAAATCTATATGTGCGTCTTGTAGAAACATGGCTTCACTCACGCCCCATCAACAAAATATAAGAATTCTTAAGCTCCGGCGTGGGCTTACGGAGTGTTATATATTTTTGGATTTTTTATAAATAAAATTATCAAATTATGATTATAAATAATTTAATTATTAAAATAATTATTTTAAAAAAAATATGATGAGAAAAAACGTAAAACGCCATTTTCAAAAAAAAAAAAAAAAAAAAAAACTCCATGTGTCTTTAATAGAGAGAAAAACGCCATCCGCCTTTACTAAAAAAAAAGTACGTGGGGCAGCAGCTGTAATTCGGTGCATCAATTCCCCACCACACTGCATGATTGTAGTACATATGCATACAAGAAAATACATATTGAGTAAAAATGGGAATTTTTTATGCTGGGATGATACCACTTCACTGTGACCTAAAGCTTATTTGTGGGTGTCATTCGCATAGAAATACATATGAGTAAAACTTATAAACTCATTATGAAAAATAAATTGTAACCAATCATGGAGTTCACTTTTATCATTCATCCATTTTGTATCTAGTCCGGAGGAGATCACAACAGATAAGTCACAAACTAAGATAGCATGAAACGGTCTTTTCCGTTGTACTCCAATAAGGTAAGACTATGCCACATGTATGAATGCATCCATCTTCATTTTCCCAGCACCATCATGCCAGTAACATGAGAATTGTCTTTGGCAGCTTCCCATGTTACATGGCCGCGAAGTCATTTGCTGGCTGCCGAAACTATTATGCTTTCTTTCACATGGAAACTGAATCATGCTTATCAGTGGGGACTCTAAAATTGGGCCTTGAAAACGAGAACAATGGCCCAATAATAACAACAGTCACTGTGTCACCCACTTACAAAGACCGGCCCACGCCACGAAATCGGATCTCACCACCACACCAGTTTTGGGCCCACCATCAATTCAGTCGAGAACTTTTTGAAATGCAATTAATCTCGACCAGAGGACAATGAAATGCTCAGTTCAGCCTCGCTACGCTAGTGTAAGTTATGCACATGGATCAACAAAAACAGAGACAGCAGCAGCCAGCAAGCAAAGGACCCCAATACTGAATAACACCCAGAGGTCCCTTTTTATACAAGAGGGGTTCACAAACATTCTCGCTGAGCATCATTTCTAACGTAAAATTTTCCAGACCGAAAGATTTACTTACTCCGTCCCATATAAATTGGGACATTTTCAAATTTAACAAGTTTCTTCTATTTAAATATTTAATTTATCTTTATTTTATATCAAATCATCTCCATTATCATTATTTTCTCTCTCTCCATCCATTCATAATTTTAATCATTTTTTTCTATCAATTCACAATTACTAAACTTCTTACTTCTAAAACCAAAAAGGTATCTTTGTAAAATTCACCAAAATCAAATACATTTCTTAATCCTCGTATCAAATCAATATAGGGATCGGAAGGAGTATCTAATTGTATGTATGAGAAGAACAACATACTGCAATTGTCACCTCAACTGTACAGAACTCACAGAACTTGAATTCCTTTCGTGTTTTCACTCCCTCGTATGGGAAGGAAAACTGCATGCTATCACGTGAATGGATTATTTACTGAGTACTACATCAAAAAGAACCACAGACAGCAACTAGCAAACATCCTTCGACAAAATCGACCAGCACAGAACAGCAAAGCTACCTGGCAAGCATCTGTGAGACCCTCCTTGCCAGTCCTTGGATGGAGCTTCCCATGCCCGCACCAACTGCTTCAGCTAAGTTCTGAGTCTGCATCATTTCACAAGAAAAACCTCAAGTATTGCCCCAGAATCAAAAGAACTATTGTAACATATGGACAGGGATAGGTTATCTAGGTACCTCTTGTACAGTCTTCTTCAGATCAAAAGCATCTCGAACTCGTGCGTTCAAGAATGCCCAAGTATCGCGGAAATCTGTCAAATGATCGTTACTCACAGGATTCAGATAAGCATGGCATTTCAATTACAAAGGGAACAAAATGTGCAAGGAGCATGGACTCTGACGGGGGATAAGATGATGAGAAAATACAAACCTGGGGAGCGATCAGTCAGCATAAACACTTCAGTAGCAGAATATATACCTCCAAGCACGGCTCGCTTCAAGTACCAATCAATATCAGTTGTAACATCACCAGCAGCATGCCAGATCTCATCTACCAGCATTGCTCGTTGGTTAAAACTTGTGGGAACATTCGTTGGCAGTGCCTAGACAGCAAAGAGTTAGAATTTTCAGTGATCAGATATTGAAATGCGAAGGAAACGTGGAAACAAAAAAAGTAACCAACCAAGGGATACCTGAATGCTAAGAACCTGAGCCCATCTCGATACGTAAGGAGCTTGCATCTCCAGTCGAAGTCTCACCAGCTTTGAGATGCGCTCGCTAGGGATCAAATTCTGTAATTCTACATCTGAATCGATAATGTCTATGAGTCTCTGTAGGCAATCATCCATGAAATACTGCAAAAGACACCATGAGAAATGGCCTTTTAGAAACAATGCCCAAAATTAAAAACAGTATATGATTGCATTAGCAGTTAATTGACAATTTCAATTGTAGATCAGCTTCTGCTATCTATTAGGAGGATTACATGTTATTGATAATTAATTATAACGGCTATTTTGCTTCATCTATTTCCATCTCTTGCTTTCTTCATCACCATTGTTAACCATTATGCTGCAATTTAAGAGAAACAGGGAGAAAGTATTTCAAGGCAATTCATATGCACAATATGAAGAGGGATGACATGCACGGAAGCAGAAATGACCAGAATGGGATATCGGCAAATTTGCACTCGGGCTACAGAAGGGTCTGAACGATTTGCAACTCACTATGTTCAGGCACACTATTTGTGGCATAGAGTAGCAAAAAAAATTCGTGAGGCTCATAACACCTCGCAGCTTCGGTTTAATGACAGCTTTCATTATTAAGGTCCAAGAAATGAGCTTAGAAATAAACTATTCTTCTACATAAAGAATGTCTAGCATGCTACATCACCAACAAAAAAGCCTTTCTCCTATTAGATGGTAATGACTACATGCATACAAATATACAATGGTTAAGATCCATCTGCCTCAGATATCAGTTATGAAATAGGGTGAATGTAACAGGCACATAGAAATGCATCAGACGCAGTACCTCAACAAGCTCAGCTTCCTTCCTCGGGAATGCTCCAACAATCGAGGGTGAAACCCCAACCTCCCTCGCACCTGCCATCATAGCCGCTTCACTCCATCCCAAGGTATTCTGCCAAATTCACAACAAACCCCCAAAATCAATCCAACCATCCACATATCATATACTATCATCACACCAACATCACACAATCAACATGATCCTCCTCGATCAACAAACCAATTGTGTTATCACACTGCTCAAACAACACCACACCATCAACACAACACAAATTGTTATTTCCACACCAACCACCAAAAACGAACCAGATCGATTCATCACATCAACACATCTCATTCAAAATCCACTATGCATATCGTATCAAATTGCGAGTTCGTTCATCAGCGAATTCCATATCATTAAAACAACATGAATCACCATCACACCAACAACCAAAATCGATACACAAATCAATTCATCGCACTGAAAATCAACTACACATTTATCGATTCAAGAATTCATTCATCAAGCTGGAAAACAATACACTAGATATCTCTATACCACATGACGAAGAGCCGCATCGAGAACCCTCGCCTGCTCCTCCTTATACTCACTCATCACCCTCCTCCTCCTCCTCTCTCCCTCTCCCGGAGCCTCCTTCTCCTTTTCCCCCGCGGCCGCCGCCTTGAGCTCCTCCCCCGACGACGTCGTCTCAGCCAGAGTCCCACGCCCTAGATCCGATGCCTTCGACGCCGACTCCTTGGCGCTAGGGTTATGGAAATTGAGCGACTCATTCGCCGGAGACGAAGAGAATCGGTTCGAGACTATGAAGGACGAGAGAAGTGAGATCGGACGGTGGCGGTGGTGGTGTCGGAGGCGGAGGATGCGAGTGGCGGCTGAACGGATCATTGTTAGTCGTCGCCGGCGGCGGTGCGGTAGAGTGTGCGGTGGTGGAAATGAGAGTGGTTGATGGAGGTTAGGCGACACGTGGCGTGGATCTGGTGGGGTTTACGTGTCGCGATTTGAAGGTTTGATGGAGAGGTGATATGTCAAAGTTTGATGCGGCTTACGTTTGTTTGTGCTTGTGTTTTTTATATTTCCCTTTTTTTTAGTATTATTTGATATGAAGTTTTGTTTTTTAAATAAAAAAATAATTGGTTCTTCATTTACCCTCTTGTGTTAAACCTTTATTTTGATCATTACATGGGAATAGTTATTGTTAGTGATAAAATTTACACTTCTTACACATTTTACGAGAATATTGATTGCATTGCTATGAAGATATCAATTTCAGTTTTAATAATATTGATTTCCTCGGGCCATGTTTAATATCAAGAATTGGGATTTGATTATTACCAATTGGACAAAATAATTCATTTATTATCTTAAAAATATTATAATTTCAATGAAATCTCTCAAATATTTATTTTAAGAAAAAATAATTATCTTTTTTGAATAAAATAATTCTTTACTATTATTATTATTTTCAAATCATTGTTTGTTTTATCGAAAAATATATATAAATTAAATGAAAATCGAATATATTTTTAAAATATCATCATTATTAAAGAAGATTTGGATTGTGTGAATCATTTTATCCATAAATAAGGATTTGAAGGACTAATTTAAAATTATAAATATTTGAAACATTTACTTGAAATTAGCGAAGATTTGAGACAAAAACCCTTACTAATATCTATTAACTCTATGTTTGATAGGAAAAAACACATATATTACTAATCCCTTTTAGAGGATAACACCTCTAACCCCTCATTATCAGTCTCATTTTCATCATGATATTATTTATCCCACGACAATAAGTATTTCAACATTAAAAGTTGACGACAAACCGTCCATCCTCGCTTGTCGGACTGCTGATTGTCGATCGTTGACCTTCGCCCGCCTGATTACCTTCGACTATCATCGCCCGACTATTGACCGTTCGTGGACAACCTCCCGTCGATTGCATGTTAATCCTCTAATCCCATTAACAGTAAAAAGATTAATATTTTTTTCTAATGTCTTATCCATCCACGTATCTAACGGAACCTTAATACATATATAAAAGAAAAATATTATTTTTCCTATATGAAATTCGTTTGAACTTTAGATAATTAAAGTACTATTTATAAACCTATATGAGACGATAATTTTATTTGGTGCGAAAATTAGTTTGAGTGAAAGGTCAAACTCATTGAATATTCAACGAAATTTCTAAAAGCTAGTTTTGTACCTTGCTGTAAACACTAATAGCAATAGCATTGAAGCTCTTAAAGGTTAAAATTGTTGCATTATTGTTTGGTAGTCTTTATGGTTGTTGGGACATGTTGTATAGCTTCTCTACCCTCTGGCACACATGTCTATATCAAACCACTTTTACTAGTACACAGAATTTCATAACCATGCAACTAGCTGCTAAACTTTGCTTAGTTCTTGCATGATGTAAGGCGATCGAGGTGCTGAGCATTGATCAATGTAGTATATCCTTGCAAACAATATATATATATATATCGTATTATGCCATCGTGCTTAATATGCATCTAAACCAGATTTGGCAACTATAACTGAACGTCGATACTCATCACTATTTGTATAACGGACTTTCCAGCACAATATACGAGTGAAGTATTGCACTCATGAAGTATTTTCTTATCGATGGAGGACCACTTTGAATGAATCTTCCCCTTTAATTTCGATGTATTGACTAGACCACAAAATTACGTTACATTTTATGATGACTTTGAAGGGTACGTTTGCACCTTTTTTTTCAATGAATTTCTTAGACGTTGCTGCTTAACTAGATTGTTGGACTCCTTCCAAGTGATGCCTATTTTCACGGGTCTACAGTATTGCAACGACTTCAATTTTGACTTGTCCAAGTCGATGATACTAATCTTGTAGAGTACACAGTGTTTCCTTGATAATTCGAGTTATCTTAGGACAATGTGTTTATTTTTTATTTTATTTTTGAAAGGCCCAGTTTGGACGGAATTTGCTCGAAGTCACTCATATATAGTCAGGGAGATTATTCGACCACTCCACATTTCGATGGCATTCTGCAACGTAATAACCATCTCTTTAGCGGCTTTAATAGCTTTTTTACCTATCCAAGAACAATTACATTCCCGAAACATATTCATAAGTTCCACACACTCTCGTAGAAATTATTCCTTGCATCGTGTTGTTGGTCCCCCATGCATCATTGTGTCAATGGCTTGACGACAATCTATTTCTAATAAATCTTTTTTATTTCATTTTAATTATAATGTTTGATTTTTTTCATTATTCAACATTCGTCTTGAAGAGTTTTGTTTGTCGTCTTTATTGATGAAAAAATTACATCATGTATTGCATGTTAAAATATAGAACTTAAATTATCACTAATATTTCATGATAATATTTGATAATTACAAGACGCGAGTTAAATTTTGTCTTGCACATTATTAAATTATTATTATTAAATTAGATCAGAGGATTAATATATGGGTTTGAATGGGGTAAAATATCTTTACTTATCTTATCTAAAGATATTCATAAAACACGATAATGAATATCGTTTCTCAATAATACAACCCTTTTATGTGATCATCTATTTCAATAAAAACATGAAAATTAAAATTGAAATTATTCTAACGTTTCAATCATAGAAATTAGAAACCATTTAGATGAATAGTTTAAAATATTCTATAAATATGATATATTATTTCTGAACGCATATGTCATCGATAACCATCAAAATTTATATATAAGGTAAACGAGTGGATGATAATATCCAAGGATATAATCAATAATATATCAAATTAATTATAATGTTTTTATCAATATCTTTAACTATTTGAATTTAAAATACTTAAACCCTTTTTTCCATTAATATATTCCATGCTCATAGCTCTGACTAGTTCCCAACCCATTCGGATAGCCAAAGATTCACCCAACAATTGATAATATCCACTTCTGCCCCAATATTTCTCCCCCGAAGCTGCAACGATCTTACCTCTGTGGTCTCTCATTAAAATCGGCGCTATCATGCCGATTTTTAGAACAATGTTTTGGATTAGATCTACTTGATATTCCCACCAATTTTTATCTCATAACAACCTTACGAATGTATTTTCAAGTTTAGTTTGTGATAAAATAAATAACATTTTTTATAAAAATGTTATGAAATTTTATTGAAAGATTAATTATAAATTTTACTGAGCTAAAAAAATAATTTTTTTGACATTGTAAAAAATAAAAACGCAACATTATCGAATACACGCCGTTATTTCAATACGATTGAATTGATATTTCAATTTCAATTCTCTATCGTTGTTGTTTCAATCTCAAAGCGTTGTTTTCACTTGACATAGTGTATCATATTCCTTTACTCTCATAATTATCGCGATATGTACGTATCTTATATTATTATATATGTATGAATATAAATTTCATTTTTATATTAAAATACGTCTAATCGTTCCGTAATATATATTAAATTCAAGTATATAACTTATATAATCATTAATATTTTACGATAAATTTATAAAAAATACATTTAATCAAAATTATATATATTTTAAATTCTACATTAACATATGTATAAAATTAAACTGTTATAATAATTATAAAACCAAAAATACATATATCATAATCTCGTTTAACAATGTCGACGACGTAGATCTAGTGACGACAACAACAGCAAAGTCCCCCCAAAAAATGCTACTGTACAATAAAAAGAATGGTGGATATTATGAGAAGACACTACAACACAGTATATCAATCACGTTCACAAATAGCGAAGAGCTCTGTACTGCCTTCACGCGCAAACGATGGGCCCCATCGACGTGTCGCTTTCCTATTGGCTTGAGCAAATGTGCAATTGCCGCTTGATTGAGGGGGGGAGGGGTGGTGGGTGTTGTTGATGGGGACCACTGAGGCGGTGCTATGTGGTTTTATTATTGTTACACCCCTTCGAAAGATTCCCCACGTTTAAACCGTTTTCTGGACCACAAACACGCCAACAGGTACGATGCTCCGGTTTTCCAAAATCTATCCGTCCCAAGATAATTTTAATCCTTCGGTCTCGTCTATGTTATTGATACACGAATTTATATTTAATTTTCGTAAAATTTAATAAAAAAAAATATTATTTAAATAATTATTGAATTTATTATAAAAATTATAAAAAAAATATTGAAATTAATTGTGTTTTTTAGTTAACAAATTACTAAATACTCCATCCGTCTCATTCAAATTGTAACTATTTTTATATGAAATGATAATTTGTGCGTATGTTTAATTAATAAATAATAATAATTTTATCCTTTTGAGTATATGAGATAAAAAAGTGAGAAAAAAAACAATGATGGATGAGTTGATATGATATAAAATATGTGTACTTTTATATGAAAAAATTGATAAATAAAAAAAATGTTATAATTTTAAAGGAAAGATCCAAAAAAAATATTACAATTTTAATGTGACGAAAAGAATAAGACATTATTTTTTTATTTTAAAACTATCCAAGTAGACAAATTTTGTCTATACTATGGGATGAAAGAAGTAAATTTTTAACTACATTTATTTATTGTTGTAAATTATGTTTTGTAATTACAATATAATCAAATATCGTGTTTCTAAATATTTATCATAAAAATAAATAATAATTTAAATTATGTATTTCATATTTTGTTCAAAATAATGATTTCATTTTTTATTAAAAATAAAAATATTCTTTTCATCTCATTAAAATTACAATATCATCTCATATTTTCCTACTTTGGGAAGATTTCATTTTCTTATTAGAATTTGATTATCTCACAACACATATTTTATTAATATATGTAAATTAAATTATCATTAAAACTTTATGATAAATATATGAAAAATGATGTTTGCTTCTCATAAGATAGAGATCAAAATTTGTTTCGACAAGAATGAAAAAACAAATTGTTGAATTTGAATGCAATGGAAAGAGATATTATTTTAAAATAAATATAACTTTGTATTAGAAAAAAATATGTATTATGTCCAAAAAAATTACAACAATTTTTTCTATTTTCCCGTATCACGAATATTACAAAATTACCTATAAAAATCTTTCGAACAAAAAAAATCAAATTATCATAATTTTTATTTTATAGCACATAAATCTATGTAACTTATATTTATATCTTTTTTTTTCTTTGCCCCTCACAAACTATAAAAGTTAAAATAATGAAAATAACCGATATTCAATTCTTTTATTAATTTACGTGCATTTAATTTCAGACCAAGTGACTAATAAAGATGACATCATAGGGTACACATCACCTTTCCCTGTAATAATGGGAGTAAGTATACACTCGATCAAAAATACAATACTAAATAATAATGTATTATTTATTATTTATTTGAGTATGTTATTTTTTATTATTAAATAATATGATATTAATTTTATTTTGATAAAAATAAAAACATATAGTTAAAATTATTTTTGATTTTTTACGATAACTTTATAAAAAAATATTTTTTTATTAATCATTTAATAAATTATTTATTATATATTTAATTTTATTATCTACGTGATTTTTATTAATATTTTTTCATGGCACCACGGGATATTAACGTTTGATACAAAACTTAAAAAAAGAAAATTCGTACACAAAGTAGGGGTAAAATATTCTGATACTTTTCGTGGCCGTACTCGTTGTTTTTTTTTTCCAAAGAACAGGAAGAACACGTGTTTAAAAATGATAACGTAATAAAGAAGACAGCTATCTACCCTCCCCTCTGTTCTTATTTTCAACAAACAAATCCCCTCGCATTCACACTCCACCACACTATTTCTTTACGATTCCTTTCGCCCCTTTTTGCCACCCCCTCGCCACCATCACATTATATCATCGATCCAGAGAACACCCAAATAGAAAAAAACGAAACAACGTAAGCATTTGTTCGTGTATAAGAAATATGAGTTCGCCGGCGATGATGGGTCCGAAGTCGAACTTCAACAAGACGTGCAATCTGTTTAGTCAGTATCTCAAGGAGATGAGGTTCTCGGGAGACCTAAACCTCGCCAGCCCTGACGCCAACGTCGAGCCTAAGGGTAATCATTACTCTCGAAATCATTTAATCATTGATACATGAGCACGCTCAGATCATTGATATGACTGTTCAAAAATATAATAAAATCTAGAATAATTAATAATTAACAAAAATCTGACGCGTGTTTGCAGGTGCACCGAATGTTGATTCGGCCATGTCGACGATGAATTTGTTCCCACTGAGCTCCGGGGTAGGTTTCTACGATGAAACCATCCCGAAATCAGCCCCTGCCGGCACAGCTTCACCTCAAATGACGATCTTTTACAACGGCCAAGTCATCGTTTACAACGATGTCTCGGCCGCGAAAGTCAAGGAGATCATTGAGCTCGCGAGCAAGGGATCTGCTGTGAGCAACGCCGTTGATGTGGCCGGTCAACCAATGGGTTTGGCTTTGCCGGTCGTGGGTAGCAATGTTTCTGCTCCTGGTTTGACTAATCGCATGAAAGTCTCCGGTGAGTTCTTGATACCTCATCTGATCTCGAGGAACTAATTAACAAATACAAGCAAAATATGTAGAATAGTTTATCCATATTAATAAGACTTAAATATTATAAATGTGGGGTAGAGCGTGGTTTTGAGTTCGAAGTCCAGAGATTTAGGGATTTAGTATGATCAATGTACAAAGTAGGTCTAATGAAGTCCAACATCGTGTTTATTATTTTATTCCGATTGATTTTGATATTAATGTACAAATAGGTCTATTGAAGTTCGATCCGAATTTATTAATTGATTTTGAGCTGAAATCCGAATTTCATTCCATAAAACAACAGTGCGTAGTTGTGTTTCAATAGTCATATGTAAAACTACTGTGCATATAAATGGGATCTGCAGTGCAGGAAGATATGTGCTTATGATTTTAGCTACCATGTTGATTAGATGGTTCCACAATAATAACATCTCGTCATTGGATTCTCTGTAATGTTAACTCTGTCTGAACAACTGAGACTGATCGGAGATTTAACTTTGTTCTCTGTTTGGGCAGATTTACCAATTGTTAGGAAGGCATCACTCCAAAGGTTCTTTGAGAAGAGAAAAGACAGGCTCAGTGCAAAAGCTCCATACACTCTTAACAATCCAGCAGCTGATCATAAGTCCAAGCCAAATCCTGAACAGAGCAAGTCGGCCGCTTCGCCATGGCCGGTTTAACCGCTCAGCCTGAGCTTCGATCATAGATCCATCACGGGCAGAAATTGAAGCTTAGAGATATGCTGCATGTTATATGTGTTCTTCCTTTATGTTTTGGAACATGGGAGAGTTGTGATTATAATTTTGACTGGGGGACAAGAAGTCCAAAATATAGTTTCAATTATGATATTATGATGTATTATGAATCTTCCTTGAATCGGATCGATTGGGAGATCTAATTCTAAATAATTTAATCCGGAGGCATGGAAAATAAATACATGTTGGACGTTAATTATGTTTTGTTGATAAACATGTTTTAAATGTGTTGATAGAAGATAATTGTCTGATCATACGATCAATGAGGTTTTTTTTTTTTTTTTTTCAATATGTATTTTCGTTAAAATATGATCAAAGAGTTCTTCTGAATAGTAGCTCCAACATGTATGAAATGATAAAGCCTAGCGAAAAGGACCAAGATGGTCGACATAGTATATTCTAACATGTGAGGAAATAATGTACGATTTGCCTACTTGTTCTTGGTTTGGATGTATATAAAGAGTATATGAGGAACTAAAACTAAAATGAGGAACTAATATAAAAATAATATAATGGGATGAAAAGATTATAAAAATAAAACTACAACTAAAATGAGGAACTAATATAAAGAGTATATGCATTAAAATTTTCCATGATCAGATGATCGATAATCAATCTGTGAATCGCATTATCGCACGACTTTTACCTATCGTCAACATATAATATGCTCATCTGTGGTGTGTGATGCATCATAAAACAAACCAGACACCGAATTGATGGTGAACGCGTTGCGTTTCTGAGACTCTTACAATGTATTGCACATAAGTAAATGAGTCTCGCTTCACGTGTAAAATTACTTGTTAGGAGGAGAGTCACGTCAAAAATCTACGCAAATTAACGGTCCCCCACGGTTGATCTGTACAAACTTAGACTTTGAGAGTTGTTTTATGAGTTATTAGAGTTTTATTATCTACTCCAGCTTTTAAATGGACTGACTTTTGTGGTATTGAACTCCTAGCCTAATTAAAATTCTAGTACTCCTCCGTCCTATAACTATAGAACATCACCATCCTCCGTCCCAAAATAAATATCGTAAATTGATCGACATGAAATTATATATATATAATTTTCGTGAAATTTGATGAAAAAATAATATTTAATTTTAACGATAGTGAAATTTACTATAACAGTATGAGGAAATATGTTGTATTGCAAATGAGTTTGATTGATTTTATTATTTTTAGATAACATTTTTTCAAATAGGATATGTTGTAATTATTATGGAACAATTAAAAAAAATACGTGTTACATTTATTATGGGACGAAATATCATTCAAAAATCAAATAGATGAAAAAATGAAAAGGGAAATGAAGATGCATTGTAAATTTAATTAGATTAAATATAACCATAAATATGTGATATTGTAATTAATATAGGATCAATTAAATTTGATACCAAAAAACACGTAAGTAATTATATATATATAAATAGATGTCTCATAAAAATTATGATTTTTCAATTTAATAAGAATAACATTAAATCAGTTATAATATATCCATTAACTCATGTTATAACTATTATAATAAATAGCATTTTTATTATTATTCAATATAAATTTAAATTAAAATATCATAATTTTTGTGGGAGAAAGATAGTGGACCAAGTAATGACCATGATAAAATACAAGGTGGAACACAGAGACCATAGCAGGCCGGGCCCCATTCACAAAATAAGCCCAATTAGACATCGAGCGCGGACCCAAAGCCCAAAAACGAGAATTTTCTTCTCTTTCAATCACTGTGCCCATGTCAGAATCGGAATTTGGCTTTATAATATGTATAAAGGGTAAATATATATTCGAATTCTATTAAATAGGAGCCCTAGCCGTTGATCGTCTCCGCCACCGTTGCGGGCGGGCACATGGATATCGTTTCTCCAAATCTATGGTGCTGGCTCTTCATATATTCGATTCAATGGTGTAGAGTTCGTAAATCTATACTAGTATGTTGAATTCATAATTTATAATAGATGCATGTTTTTGCTGGTGAATTGGAAGTGGAGAAATGAAATAGTCTGGATTATTCCAACTGGATTTCGATTATGATGTTGATTTGCTCGATGAATGAAATTATGATGGTGTCGAGAAGCTATCAGATGTTCAGTTTACTTTATAGTAAAATCCGTAAAGATCAAAGTATCATAATTTATCTAGAACGGAAGAGTACTTAGTATTTTCTCTGTATCGAAGATTGCATATTAGGGTTCCTTGGTGTCGCTATACTATGAACAAAGGAGATGATTGAGGTAGTCAACCTTAGGTATCCTCGGACATGAAATGTCTATTTATTCGAACATTCTGACAGATAATATGAAACATGTGTATATACGAGGACAGTCGACATGAATCTATTTCCTGGCAGTTAGCCGACAATCTGCTTAACCAAAACGTCGTACTTCGTTCATATGATAAAACCAATAGCACGACATAGAGTGATACGGATAGATTATACCTGCCGTAGAAATGGATGCTCTGGATGAGAGGATGAGAGGATGAGAGGCTGTCGGATCCGAAGCCGGAGCGATCAAGGATTCTCCAGTCAACCCGTCGTTGGGGGACTCTGGCAATGTGGTATTGGCAATGGACACTACCGAACAGATGCCTATGCCCAGGTGAAGACTGCTCGGTTCCCAGGGGTTCTTATATGTGTCTAATTCGACAGCGGCAATCTGGTTTTTGATGGTATCATTGTAGTAATCTTCGCTTACAAGTCCAAGGTATCCACCGCTTGAATTTGGAGGGATCACGGCGCCTGTGGGTGCCAAGAAGAAGGTAATCCCATCGCCGTAGTTGCAGCTCAACGACTCTACCGGTGTGATTTTGAATGAGAAAGTGGTGGTGAAATCCGTTATGTTCCCTGTAACAGGATCCCAAAGTGGCACCGGATATGCATAACTTGCTCTGCCTTCGCTCTGATTCAGGCCAGTGGCGGCATCAGTGCTCATGAGCCGGAGAATACCGCCCGTGATAGACGCATTAGCTTCAAGGACAAGATCTCGGTCGTTTTGTTTGAATCCAGTGAAGTTGAAGGATATTGAATTTTTTTGTGCAATCAACATAAAGACTGAGACGAACGTGAACACGAATTTAAACGTATCATGGATCGGAGATACAAGGCACAACATTTTCTCTTGTTTTTGCTTTATCAATGATAGTGGATGGATTAGAGTTCAAATCTGCTAGGTGACAAGCTGTTTTGTGGTGGTGAGTCCGTCAGCGAAAACTGGTTTAAAAGGTCCTCTGGGTTTGCGGGTTATTTGATTGGTCAAAGGGAAATCCTTCGGAGTTTTTTTTTTTTTTTAATGATAGTGGATGGATTGAATTGAAGCGAAATGAGCTAGAGATTGCTCTGTGTTTCACCTTCACCGATTAAATTGTTTAAAAAGTCTACGAAGAGTTGGGCTTGGGCGTTGACTCCATGGCGATTTGCTCATATTCTACACACATTAGTCCTGCTACGAGTTCTCTTTTGGTGAAAGTGTCCAGCTATAAGTTAGACGTTCTAGATAAGGGTAATTTCAGTAATGACATCAAGTTACCCATCTTGCCGATAATATACTGCCGATTGGCGATTATAATTAGCGACTGATTCGATGTTCCCTGTCCGTGCAACAGATACAGCTGAAAGAGCCAGCCAGCTACGTATGACAGTCGATTCCAGAGTGCTGAAAGAAGTGGAAGTTTAGTAATTTCCAGTCATTTCTACGCCAAATGCATCCTGTGCTACATGAAAAAAATATGGTTCCTATGCTTGGTTATGTTGTTTCATGATACTAGTATATCGCAGAAGCTGGACGATTCTCTGGTATTCCAATGATCTTTGCAACCCGATGATGGTGCCGTCTCTGGTGAGTGTATTTATCTTCCTTGTGATGGGAGGTACTTCGCGTACATAGTTGGGTTGTTCAATCACAAATTCACAATAGTGTTCTGCGTATCCTGCTCTCTTTTTCTTTTTCCCGTCTTATCACAGCTACGAGAAGAAGCTTCTAATGTTTGTTACGCTTAGTTGAATGTAAAACATGATTTTTCTACAGGAGGTTCATGTCTCAGGTTCCTGATCCATGCGAACACGCGGAGTCTTCTATAATGAGCCTATAGTTGTTAATTGACATTATTGCTCGGACTGATTTCTCACTGATCTGAACTCTCTTATGTGACTAGATTTTCAGGAATGAATTCTAAGTTAGCAAAAAGAATCAATTAAACAGAAAGGAGAGAACTGTGAGGCCACCAGAGAAGATCCTTCAATTCCACGATGCCAGACAATCTGAAACTTTGCATCAGGAGATTGATTCTTATTCTTGAAGAAAATGGAAACAAGAACTTATCCAATGGTTCTAAGGTAGAATCCAAGTTTTTATCACGAGGAAGAATCGCAAGGAGAACTTGATGCTTTGCATATGCTGTATTAAGTTAGATGTTGCACTCCTACATTGGAGTTTAAAGCGAAACATATAGCGTGACATGTGTGAAATATAATAACGCATATTGACAAAGAAATAGAGCATAATTTGTTGCCGCACCAAATTATATGCGTGGAAGAAAACATACGCTAATGAATCCAAAGCCACAATATAGTTCTAGTTATCTGATATTGGCCCAGGTTTCGTATGATTGTGACTATTGTTTCCAACAATTGTTGTTATCTTTTTTGCACGATTCATTGTTCCAGATATGAAATCTATGTCATTAAGATTGATAAATATATGATCAGATCATAGTTATGCTTGTCGAGGATCGAATGCATCAGACAGCAACGATAACAAGTGATATAAGAAAGATAACCTATACATGAAAATGTCCTTGCCATGGAGCGACTTCCGGCAAAGATAACACGAGCTCAAGAAATCCACCTCCCTATAATCCCAATCAAAACCTCCACTGCCGCCGCCAACTTCCCTAACCCTTCTCATAGCATCAAAACCACCGTCACCGTCGCCGCGAATTCTCCTCACGCCCTTCACAGGCGAGGTCAGTGGAATCGGGTGCGATCGGTTTATGCCGAAGGGGTGTGTTGTTTCTGATTTGTAGAAGGCGACTAAGATGCCCAAACCCACCCCGATTTGATCACGGGAACTTTTCCCGCTCGCCGGCCTGGCAATGATCCCGGCACGAAAGTAGCCGGCCGATGATCTCTTGCCTGCCATGGCGGCGGCGGCGGTCACGGTGGTGGAGTGAACCTCTGGAGAAAAATCAAGGTAACGACCAAGGTACCTACTGTGTCATTTGGGAGAAAAAAAAGAGAATGCTTTGTCGTTTGATTTGTTGGATTTGATGAGCATAAGATTGTTCATTTAAGTTTTGTTTTAAGGAATCTTAATTTAATTTAAGTAATGTATTTGGCGTGACTCTAGAACTCCTCATTCATATTAGATATTCCTTTCGTTTTATAATTTTTTACGACACATATTTTAAAATATTTCGTTTTTATTTTTAAAAATATCAAAAAGATCTTAATATGATTTTGGATTAAAATTCATAATTTAATCGATTATTAATATTTCATAATAATTTTATAAAAAATTATATATAATCGTATTAAATTATATCTTAAGATACATAATATTATAAAATAAACGTGGCAGGGTTAGTAACATATCTCGGTCAAGTTTCATGGCCATAATAAACTATGGTGTCCACTCGTGTTGTCACGGTCACAAGTCACTCTAATGAGCAGTTACAAGTCACGGGCACGTTGGATGGTCCCCCAACACAACACATCTCTGTTTGATTTTGTGTAAGGTCACCCTCTTTGCTCCGATGTATTTTGACACCATACAACAACACTATACGTTACCTATCTGACTAAACAAAAACCCCTCACTGGGCCGACCCAGGAAGTTGCTAACGGGCCCTCAAAACAATATGGGCCGAATAATCACGCCCAAAAGTTCAGCCCAGCCCATTACACACCCACATTGCAAGAATTCTGGAATCATCTTCTCCATGAACCATCTAGGGTTTTATCATCATCACACACCCAATCCAAAAACCCCATTTATCAATACAACACATTCCTCGTCACTCGTCATCCTAATCAATTTCAGGTAAATATATTTTACCTCTTTTTTTAATTTAAATTCAATTGTTCGTTGAATTGTTTTGGAATATGAAAATATCGATTTGTTTGGTGGAATTTGTGTTGAAGTAATTAGAGTTTTGAAATGGCGCCTCAGCTGGCGACGGCGGTGAATTTGCAGAGTGTTGGCGTTGGCGTTGGTTTTCGGCCGTCGGCGGGGGGGAGATTGGGTTCGTTTGCGCCGACGGGGGCCGGGGCGAGGCCAAGGTCGGTGAGGCCGTTGGTGGTCAGGGCTGCCACTGCTGTTGCTCCGAAAGTATATACACACTCTTTTCCGTTTCCGTGATTCTGTTCTGATACATCATTGTGTATTGTTTGACGGAGTTCGATAGCTAAATTGGGTTCAATAAATGAGAAGTATTACGTTTGTGAATCGAGCTCATATGTTCATCCAAAAGCTAGGCTGCTGTTGATATTCTGCATAGAGGTGTCTGTTGTTTGTCGTGGTTGTTTTTGTTCATTGGGTTGTGAAATTTGGTGTCTCGGTATGCTGATTAGGTTTGGTTGGGTGTTCCAGTGTTTCAATATAAGAATTCAGCGTTGTCGCTGTTGACATTTGTTGATTACTTGGTATTTCTAGAGTGATTTGATGGAAAAATGTGATACTCTTACCTTCTAAATTTGTTCTCTTATCTAAGTTGATCTGTGAGACTGTGACCCAAGCTTTTAGCCTCTTGAGTTATGCTAATTATCTATGTTTGTTGTCCAATTGCGCTTAATATGTTAGAGAGAGCGTAACTGCTACACGTAACTTATGAGTGATTGGGCAGCCTTTATAGATCCTCATTTCATGATCATGATGTAGTTCTGCTAGATGCAAGATGAATGACTAAGGTGTCTTTCTTCTTGAATCATTTATCTAATTTTGACAGTGATTTCTTGACCTTGCAGTACACCGCAATCAAGCCATTGGCGGATAGGGTACTTGTGAAAATCAAGGAGGCCGAGCAGAAGACAGCAGGAGGCATTCTGCTCCCCTCAACTGCCCAAACGAAACCTCAAGGAGGTGAAGTAGTTGCTGTCGGAGAGGGAAGGACCGTTGGGGAGAAAACCATTGAAATCAGTGTCCAGGTGAGACAATTTCTCTCTAATACCTGAATGTTTCTTGTTGATTCATTCTGCACTAGGATCTTATCTTTTCCTCCCTTACTGCAGCCCGGAACCCAAATAGTGTACTCAGAGTATGCTGGCACTGAGCTCGAATTCAATGGATCGAATCATTTGCTTTTGAAGGAGGACGACATTGTTGGTGTTCTTGAGACTGATGAAATCAAGGATCTCAAGCCTTTGAACGATAGGGTGCTGATTAAGGTATGTTAAATGCATGTCTCTTTATCGATTGTGGATTTTCCAACTGTCTTAGTGGCCTTTGTTTCTGGCTAATTTCATATTTTTTACCGATCAATACAAGGTCATAAAATTCCTACCATCTGTGTAGGACGATATCTGCCCAATGAGCATTCATGTTGGCCACTCTAGTCATTTGTGATCCCTTGCGATGCTGTTAAGCTATCTTAGCAGAATATAGTTGGATTAGATTATGAGACTTGGTACTATTTCCTTGATGTCGACGATAGGGAATTGTCTGTGATAATAATCTTGATGTGGATAACTTGTGTGGGAAGGTGATCGTTATTTGGTTGGAAATGATACAGGTTGCTGAAGCCGACGAGAAAACTGCTGGTGGAGTTCTGCTCACCGAGACATCAAAGGAGAAACCTGCTGTTGGCACAGTAAGAAATTCTTCTATGAAGTGATGCACGAAGTGTAATGTTTTGCTTAAGCACATCTCGCCGAGGGAACACATCAAGAAGTGTTGTACTAGTTATTTATCGAGACTTTGCTGACCCGTGATTCATGTCGAAGTGGAAGCTTTCGAGTTATTGCTGATCCTGTGTATTTTTTGGTGCTTTGATGCAGGTGATTGCCGTTGGTACTGGTTCTCTAGATAAAGACGGCAACCGAAAGCCGGTGTCGATCTCGCCAGGGAGCTCAGTTATGTACTCCAAATACTCTGGGAGTGACCTCAAGGGAAGCGACGGATCTGACTACATAGTCTTAAAATCCACGGATGTATTGGCTGTCTTCTCTTACTGATGTATCTCTGAGTTGGATCTTAGCATCCATATCATGTCATCGCCCTGTCGCTAGGAATGTGGAATAGAACTTGAGTATGCACCTGGAAAACCAAGTTTTGCAATTGTGGTAGTTCTTATTGTGCTGCTTGAAATTGTATTTTATGTCTATCCTCGTAGTGCAAATTTGTACTTTCGCGAGGGTTATCATGCGTAGACGTTTCTCTTAAACTAGTACTTGTTCGTTGCTGTCGCCATGTATCCTTGATAGAATTTGACAATCTTCAAATTGTTCTTCAAACCAGAAGGCCAAAGGTCATCGAACTTTTTGAGTTTTTCTGAACCTGGTTTATATCTAATGCTGCAAGTCAATGTGATAATAGGGTATGTGAATTTCATTTTGGATATTTTGATATGCTTATATATTGTCGCTGAAAGCTTCCATAATCCTAAGATCACACTGGCTAAACTTTAGCTACACCCCTCTTTGATCTTTAAGGCTACTACATACAGCAAAAGGGCGACGCTCCTTGAATCTGCTCCCTGGCTACCGCTGTGACAATTATCGCATCCTGATCCTCTTCCAGCAGCTGCTGCGACAACCACGCTACTACCTCTGCCATTCACTGCTTGTGATGAAAAAGCTGCATATGGTAGCAAGCTTTTGCCGCCTCCGTTCATGCTTGGCTGTCACGGACTCTGCAGTACCATGCTACAAGTTCAATCACAGGTTTGAGATCCCATGAAAGATATCCGTCGCTTGTAGCATCGTATTTTTAGCTATTCATCCATCTGAAGCACTTCCAGTATGATGTCGTCAATGAGAAGCTGTCTCAAGGAGGCGATTAGCAGAGATGTTCTTTGTCATTGCCATCGATTAAATGAAGAGGCACAGTTATCATCATAGTTCCCTTTCCAAGCATTTCCGCTGTCCGTGATGCTAGATGCTTGATTAGGAACCGGCGCATTACTCAAATCTCCATCCAGGCTCATCTGCTGCACTTCAGTCGTAGACAGTATCTTTATGCTCTGAACACAGCTTATAAACTCCCTGAGATATGTAGAGTAGCATTAAGATTAGCCCGATTGGCAACAAATTGAGGAATACATTAAACGCCTTAGAAGGAAAACTGGACAGTTTCTACTCACTCCCACGGGTCGTCGCCCACGAGAAGTATGTCGTTTTCATGGTCTACATAGACAAGCTTCCAATCTGTCCTCAGCGGATCTTCCATCTGTCCTTCCATCCCAAACATCCTAGCGAGATCGCGCCTGAGATCTTCATATCCTCTATATTGCGTGACATCGATTGATCTCCCAACGGAGCCACACTTTTGAACCTTCAAGGAGGCGAGAGCAAAGGATCCGTCAGAAAACAGTATTAACAAGCTTGAGAGGTTAAAGGAATTGCAAAGCAGCAGAGAATAAACCTTCGTATATGTTCTCAAACGAGGAGGAGCCTGGCTTCCCCATATCGTCCCACTCAAAGCTCCATGTTCACCAATGCTGATATCATTGGAGCATGCTGAGTTAAAAGCCATATTCGGCAGCCCAAACGACTGAGGACTGATGGTCACCGTCGACAATTCAGCCTCAACATCTCCAGGAGCACCGTTATAATCAGAAAGCAAGTTTTGAAGGTCCCGTCCAGTGTCGAAACCTCTCGACAACAAAGTATCAGGCATCAAGTTAGCTATGCTGCTGACAAGGGGAAGACCGCTCTTTGGATGTGACTCAATGTTCACATCCAAAGCAGCATTAGGAATCGAGAAATTCTGACGAAGACCATTTGTTTCCGTGCTATATGTAGTGGCAGACGAGGCGGCTTCCATTGGATCGCTTGGCACACCCCTGTGAATTACTTGATCGGCTAAGTTTGAGCTCGGGATTTCACGTTTAAGCTCGATATTGGGTCGATTTTGATACCCTTGAACCACAAGGTTCAGCCCCTGTTGGCTTCGGTTTACAAAATTACTTGACAGGATATGGCTAGTATTCATTGAAGGTGAAGTAGAACAAGGTGGAGCTTCTGCATTGATCGAGCTTGATTGAGCTCTAACTGCTGTTAACGACTTCTGCAAACCTTGGAATTGGTTAGTTGGGATCTGTGGGATATTCACTTGCGGCAGTGTTGAGCTACTAACACCAATTTGTCGAGGCTGATGCTGATCTCGCTGATGCTGTCGAGGAGATTGTTGTTGAATCGTTGCTTGGTGCTGTGGATTTGCACTAGTTGGAGGAAACAAAAGTTCTTGCTGATGTGGTTTAGGCAGAAGCTGCGGATGAAGCTGATGGTCCGAGAAACTTCTCTGCAAGTGTGTTCTAGAAAGTATAGAATCTGACAAGTGCTGTGAAGCTTGTAGCAATGTCTGTAGCGGCTGCTGCTGCTGCGGTTGATGTCTTTGCAATACGCTAGATTGTTGCTCGAGTTGCTGCTGGAACAGCAAGTCGGGTGGCAATGATGCTAGCTGATTATTCCCTGTTAAGAATTGCTGCTGATGCTGCCGCTGAAGTTGATTACGCGTAGGTGATTGCTGCAAGTTCTGGTTGGAAGAAACAAGGGTATTATTTTTCACGGCTTGTTGAAGAACTTGGGACTTTGTTTCTTCTTGTTGCAGCCACAATGATTGTGTCTGCTGTTGCTGCTGGTCTAGTTGCTGTTGCTCCGGTTGCTGCCGCCAAGGAAGTGGTGGTGCCTGTTGCTGCGAGGCAACAGGAATCTGCAATGGTTGCTGAAGCTGTTGCGACAAGGATCGTGGCAGCTGCTGCAACTGGTCCAATGGGTTCTGCTGGCTTGCCTTGTTGAACTGGAGACTGGGCGCTGAGAGAGATGGCGCTTGGAAGTTCAGTAACTTGGCTGGATCGTCCATTCTAAAATTATGGTGCAAGGAAGTTGAGACCAAGGGCTGGGAACCTGAGAACTGATTGTTCTGTTGCAAGCTCATCCACTGAACCAGACTCAGGCCAGGAGACATTGAGCTGGCCACATCCTTCATGCCGAACTCATCCCCAAGCAAAGGCACGCCTCGTTTGACAACGCTATCTATATCAAACTCTTCATCTGCAAAAGAATTCTCCACATTACAAAATAATCCCGGCTTTGTTACATTTTATAAGGATCGTCAAGCAATGAACTCAGCCAGAGACACGCACCTAGTCCTGGTTGCTTCCGGAACCTGGGCCGGAAGATGGGCGGTGGACATATGTATAAAGGAGTTATGATGGGCTCAATCTCCCAAATCGAGACTCGACTTGGACGTTCTCCAGCTGCTGATTCATCCCAACCAACCTATCATATGAAGATGTTTGTGAAGAATGCTAATGGAAATATGACTACCAACAGTACATATACATATTTTCTCACAAATCTGTGACAAGCCAACGAAATTAGTAGTCATCAGTACAGTACCTGAAGATTGCGCCACTGCGAGCTCTTCCATCGTACAGTATCAAGATCACTGATACCAGTGATGGTGCCCACATATCTTCGCACCCCTGATTCCTCTGTTTCAAACATCATTCTAAATCGCATCCCCATGGAAACTTGGGTGTACATGGCTTTGTTGTACTTGGCTAGCGGAATCACAAACTCTCTCGGGCTCGCCCTGTCAAGATGAATTGTATCATTCAGATATATAAATATAGAGAAAGCCATCAATAAACTGATTTATGACCATAACATGGAAAAATAAAGCGGATACCAGTGAAGTACCTTGGATTGTAAAATATAGAGAAGGAGCTGTTATTAGCTGCAGCATGAGCAGCAGCAGCGAGGATTCCAATATGCATACTATCGCTGGATATGACTGATGAAGCAAGGGCAGGCTGCTGTCTATTGGAACGTTGAATGCCCAAGAGAAGTTGTGATTTCTCATCCCTGGAGTGATTAACATGAAAGCAATTCAGCTTCTCCATAGCTGAATCGACCAAATATAAGTCTTAAAACGACTTATACCTTATAAATATGACAGAGTCACCAGCAAGCAATCTTTTGTTACTAACGAACACACTCCAACCTGTAGTCAGTAAGTGCCTCTTGGGTTGGCCTGAATCATGAATACAATGTCAACCTAACTTGATCTCCGTGATTGACATCTTCTCGGCCGCAAAATAAGAACTTTCATTGTAAAGGACGCATAGAACAATGAGACTTCATGAAATAGAATATGGAGAGGAAAGAAGAAATGAATTACCCCGATAAATATGTCGAAATGTCCACGTCTGTCCATGCAAATCGTTGGCAACTAGCTCTTGTGCAGGAGGTTTCATTGAGAAATCCTGTCAAACACCCCATCAGTAAGCACAAGAACAAGACAGGATAAGGGAGGAAATATGAATTCGGAAATCTATGAAACATGAGTTCATTACATACTAAAGGTGGAAAGATCTTCTCAGCGGCTCTACGAGGTACCGAGAATCCACCATGAGTACTTGTATCACTAGCGGTAAGTGTTTTACAGAAGAACTCTGCTGGTTGCCTGCTGTGTTTGAGGCCCATTTCCGATATCAGCATACTCTCTTTCTCGATCTACAAAGTTGCACGAGCGTCAGCAATGGTTGAGTTTCCAAACTCTAAACCTGTAAAAACTCTGAATACGAAGTTTCAAAAACCAAAAATTTTCCCCAACGGTGCACATTGCCCACACTCAATGATTGAAGAATCTCTATGTTGAACTCCCCTGCTAGAGTTTTGCTTGGAGAGACTCAAAAACGAAGTTTCCCATTCCCTCTATCTGATTTCTTCGTCTTCATTGTATTTCCTTTTCTTTTTTCTTTTTTTGAGTAACCATTGTGCGCTTTAATTTTTTGGAGCCTCTCATGGTTTTGATCTCCTCCATATTTCACTTCCCACGTCATTTTTTGAAAGTTTAGAGGGTGCGTTTCTATAGCACCAATGTAGATGCTTTAAATCTTGATGAATTCTACCAATGAAAACACTTTGACAAGCTACAATCTTAGAATCCATATCATAAGTTATGTCATATGAGTATGTCCGCCCACCTTGTTAACTGGTTGAAGCGTCATCTGTGTATAAACTTCATCAGTCTCAGGATCGGCCTGCGAAAAGAGACCAGCACACTAAGAAACCTTTTTCCTTCTTTTTCCGGCTAAACACAAGAAGAAACATAACGCGCTGAAGAATCCAATAAGGGGACGACTGTTGAAAATAAGCATGGTTACATGTAAATTGGCATTCTGGAGCAAGCATATGAGCTTCGACGGAAGGTTAGGATAGCTCGGTATACTATCCGTCTCCTTCTGCATAGATGCCGCCACCTAAGAACAATAAGATCATTCCATTTCAATCACCAGAACCCGAATGAATTCCTCAAAATTCTATTCAAGTTATACGACGAAATCGTGTACATACATGTTCGCTGTGACCTTGAGGGAAGTAAACAACAAGGCTTCCAACCGGAGGCATGGAGACGAGTGGTCCGGCACAGGCGTGCCATAGCTCTGAATGTAGTGGCTTTGTTTCCCCTGCAAAGTGATCAAACATGCACATTGGTAAAACCCTTGTGCACAAAACTAATTAGAGAGTGTACACCGTGTTACCGAGAGTAATTATCATTGGCATATACAGATAAAAAAAACTTTTTTTTAAAAAAAGAACGAACCAATGAAAAGTGGTAAAATAATGATCGATAAGAATCGGATGCACCTAATTCCACTTGACGACGGACTAAACACTTTGAAAAATTTATACTGCTCACGGTCTTATAAAATTTAAGACTTGGGCAAGACATTCTGCGAAATATACATCTAGAACACCAAATTTCCTGCCAGATATTCGAAATTTCTGAATCTTGTGAGTAATTTTCCGTAGAAAGATATGAAAATTAGCAGAGCAAGAAAGAGACAATTTTGCTTCTTTTTTTTTTTCAAGAAAAAAAGAGGAGAAAAGTAACCAGAGTGTGCCCTTCAAGCATACCGGATCACCTGGACAGGTAAAATTTTCCCTTTCCAGTTTAGAAAAAATCAATTAACATGCTCAATGCCAAGAAACAAATTGTATCGAAAATAGGAATTGATGATAGAAAACTCATCAATAAATATCTTAACTTCTTCATAATTCTTGAATTCAATTCTATGAACCAAAAAAAAAAAAAAAAAAAACAAAGCATTAACCGGTTCGTTCCTGATTTCGTCCACCCTAACTCTAATCCAGATACGAGTTGACTTCAACAAGAACTTGAAAATTTTTAGTAGTTTACGAATTTGGAACCATTGATAAGTACTATAAGTTGATCTAACCTACTAGCGCGGAGGTTGCAACGGAACCATTCAGGGGAACCTTCATGCTCCTTCGACCAACCTCGGCAACCACCTCCACCACCGCTGATCCGCTGTTGTCTTCTTTGGCCTCCGATCCGACCAATCACAGTCACCAATTCACAAGCAATCACACACAACGACAAACATATTGAGCAGAATAATCTGCATCTGACGGTGGAAATTGCAGCGGCGAAGAGGAGAGGGAGAGGGTGGAAAAATGGAGGAGCACAGGGGAGATTTGAAAAAGGAGGAGGAGGAGAAGATGGAGGCCGACATGGCATGAATCGTGATATATATGGAGTTGCCCACAGGGAGCACATTATCAATTGATCGAACAGTAAATTGTCCAATTTCTGATCAAATGACTGAGAAGTTAGTGTGACACATCTGGGATAATGATTTACAGGATTATAAGTTAAAATTATTAAAGATTTTAAATAGATTTTAAATTTGTATGGATTAACAAGTTTAAAATAGACGTTATCTTGACGAAATTCGTATAATGTTTTATTATTTTCTTGATCCGATCCTAACGATTAAATTATACTATTTTTTCTTTCCATAAAAAAATTACAATATTTGTTTTATTTTAATATCCCATAAAAATTTTAATGTTATCTAATTTGATAAAAGATAACCTTAAATCAATTATAATATTTTTTTAATTTCTCACATAATAATTATAATAAATCATATTTATAATATTATTTTATATAAATTTAATAAATATATATATATATATATATATATATATAT
>LIEC01012576.1:0-42894 GCA_001925005.1 Drosera capensis | reverse complement strand
GCTATCGTGATTAACTTAGGAACAACCCGTGCAATTAAAGTACGCTACCAACAACGTCCGTACAAAAAATGAAACGTCCAGTGTACCACCCAACCGCCCTATCTTTTTATATTCCTTTTTTTTCCTAAGAAAAATATCCGTACGCAAGGAAAGTCGTAGCAATTGCAATTCGCATCTTTCCTCATACCCAGATCACATCAACTCCCCGAAAAAGAAAACGTACAGGAAAAAAAAAAAGGCAACAGAATAAACCGAAATCACAAGAAACTGAACTCCAATTCGGACCTGCTGCCGCAACATCAAAAGTCACATTAATAATTCTCAAATCTTATGAACATTAATCACAAAATAAACCGTCAGAAAATCGCAATGAACACACTAGCCAGTAGCTACAGTAAATAGCGATCGAAGATTTACAAAGAGAGTTTTGCTGAATTGACTGCGATGATAACAACAGTTCATAAATTTGAATACAGTACAATTAAAAAACACAGCTCCGCTACAAGGCTGGTTGATACTAACGCACTAATTCGCTCCAATTTCCTCGATCTATTCACAGAACCAAAATTTTCAGATCTTTTAAATAGATCCGAAAATCAACATCCTAATTTCATCAATCTCGATCTCGAACTCAGGTCTCTCAAAAGATTAAATTACGTGATTCTCGCCATCACCATCAGCCAATTCACCATTCCACATCAAATGGACCAGATCGGGAACCTGATCCACCACACCCTCCCCGAACCTCACGGCCTCCAACAACTGCTCGAAAACCAAGACCCGACACGGGATCCGGATCACGCCCTGCTGCTCGTACCCGTACTCCTGCGCCGACCTTCTCAACAACCTGACGAACACCGGATGTCTCAGCATCTCGGCGTTGACTACGAACCGCTCCATCTCGTCCCCCACGTAGACGGGGAAGTGTCCCGAGGGGACGGACGACATGGATCTCCGGCACGGAGGCGGCTTGGATCTGCCGGAGCAGGAGGAGCCGGAGCGGAGGAGGGAGGAAGAGGAGGCGGAGGCGGAGGAGTCGCTGACGCGGCTGAGGCGGCGGATGAGTTGTTTCATGGTGAAAGGAATCGATGAGAGGAGTGGGAGAGTGAAATGGTGGAAGGGGAGAGTGTGGTGAGGTGGGTATAAATAATGGGGGAAAGAGAAGAGGGGGGGGGGGACATGGAAAGGTCATGTGGAGAGAAAGAGAGAGAGGAGAGGGTACAGGTAGGAGTACTTGGCAGGTACGATTGTGTGTGTGTGAGAGGATTTTTTATTTTATTTTTCTTTGAGTGGAAAAAAAAGAGAGGAGATTTTGTGTTTTTTTAAAATGAAGGGGTGATCCGCGGTGGCCGATCCAGGATTTTTCATCCGTGAAGGTTACTCATGTATTAGTAAAACAAATCACAAACAATTTAGACATTGTATTAAATAATGACAATAGTGATAACATAATAAAAAGAATTACATAAGAAAATAATTATCCCATAAAAAAAACATAAATAAAATGCAAGCCTAGATATAGAAAATCATAGAATTCAAAACAAGATCAAAACAAAATAAGGAAAAGATTGACGATAAACCTAGACAGAAACACACGGAGAAGAGAGGAAGCGAATTCCAGGGGATTAAAAATTTTGTGGTTTTTTTTTATGTAGTGAAGATTTCCTTCCTGATTTAAATTATAAAAAAAGATTTTCAAAATAGATATAAGATTTGAACCCATAACTTGTAGTTTCAGAACACATTGTCAAACCATTTTGATTTCAGAACACATTGTCAAACAATTTTGCAGATAATCTATATCTATATATTATTAAGGTTTCAAAATTATTATATTTTTTTTTATCAAAATGGTTCATTTTAAATTATTTATAACGTTTTCATATTTGAAAAGTATCATACGATCAGAAATTAAAAAATAATAAAAACAAAAAATTATATAACTAAAAAAATAAAATATATATATATATATAATGAATATTATAATTATATTGACCGCGGAGAGTTTATACTTTGTATCAACAAAAACTAGGGGAAACACCAACCCCACATCCCGTGGGCCGCCCCTGGTGATTTGTGACATTTATCGGAGAAATGAGATTGGGATCTCTTGTTATTTTATTGCTTTGATGGGTAGATTTCTGGATCTTGTGTTGCAGCTTGACGATTCAAACACTGGGATTTTTGTTTCCCCTGATTTTATTCGGGCTTGATAATTTACCTTTTTAAATGTTATTTTTGGTTGGATTTTATTACTCCATCCTTTTCCTAAAAAATATAATCTCCGTATAGATAGATTTAAATTTTTTTATGTTATGTATCATTTATAGGATAATTAAATTTTGTTTTACTATTCATAATTTAAATTATGTTCTTTAATGCTAAATCATTGACGTAATTCTAATATATCGCTAAGACGTATTTTCTCCGTCCCATAATAAGATGTAACATTTTTTTTTAGGTAGTTTCAATATACTTGTAACATTTTTTTTTCCCAACATATTTACAATCTTTCATCTTTTAGAAAATTTTTAATCTAAAAATATTAAATCAATCCTGTTTTATTATAGTACCTCTCAGAACAATCTCATTATCCATATAAAATAATTTTTCATCAAATTAATTAAAAATTCAATATATACATGAATTCATTATCGGATCAAAAATTATAAATATCATGGGGTTAGGAGAAATATATCAAATTATTCAATATATATATATATGTATATATATATTATGTTAGTTATAATTTTAATGGAACGAAAAGAATAAGGTGGATGGAGATGGTCTTCATTATTCTAATAAGGATATTAGTAGTAATTTTTTCTTCAGTCTTGTCTTCTTTAGGTCTATGGTTATACTTTCGGCTTGTGATGAGTGGGTTGGGTTCACGGGATATGATTTCTTCTCCTTTCGGATGATTAGCCGTTTGCCGTTGGATTAGCCCATCGGATCATGTTCCTTTTATGATGTGATACTATCGCAATTAAAATGAACCTTGAACGAACCAAAAGAAACAACCCCATGATGTAGAATCGAAAGTCAGCACAGGTCTTATCCTAATGGATAGTGCGCATAACCACGGCTTGTCAGTTGTCATATTGTTGTCCACACGGTAGCTATAAATTGACTGTTATCGACAGTTTCTCGAAACAATTGGTCATGCTAATCTTGCTTCAGATGTCCGCAAAACGAAACATGAGTACTTCGGCGTTGGAAATCGATGTCCAATTGAGATGTAGTACACTGGGCCCAGAAGTCTTCTCTTTTTGCTTTTGGGCCAGGCCCATATCTTTCTTCCTTTTCCTCTTGGGCCGAGACCAAGTGCAGTCTACTCGATTGATCCACGTTATCCGTTTCCTCTACCCTGAAATCGCACAATGGTGTGTTAATACTGCTGTGATGCGATCTCCGCTTCACTGGCGATTTTCACATCAACGGCGCCTTTTCTGTTTGTTGCGTCTTCTCTGAAACAGCAGTCAATGATCACGGTCTCGTGGTTGGGCCCGGCAGCGATACGAAATACTTGGTGTCGAGATGGCGTCTTTTTTGGAATACCCTTGTGGCGAGAGGGCATAACTCAATGAAACAGTGGATGCAGGTATTGGATCTAATTGATTCAAGCATGTTGGCTTCTGTTGATGGATTGTTTTGTTTTGTTTTGTTTTGTTTTGTTTACAATGTTGATGTAGTTTCCCTCTGTTAGGGTTTCGAAATCCTTAGGAAGGCGACTAGACGAGTTCAATGGCTCTGGGAATCAAGCAAGAAATCAAAATATGCGGAAGGCAAGGCGGTGATGAGGAAATTGATTGCAATGACAAAGGCCACGGCTCGACAAATGGTCCTCTTTGGGTGCTTGTTGGCAATGGGTTAGTTGTTCACCATTTCTTAAGCTGAATCAAATAATTTTCGTAATGGTCAGTAGTTGCGTTGCATAATTATTGAATGCTGTAGTATTCTTAGGATACTTTTACTTGCTGTAAGTTCCAACAGATCTGTTTGCTTGGATCACATTCTCAATCATGTTAATGTTAGTTTTTTAGAATGTTAGTATGGTATGCACCCATTGCAGGATGATCCGCTGTAGCATCGTAATGTACCTGAATCGTAATGGTTGCACCATCACGCTACTAGGAAGAGCAGACATAATTCTTAGAAGCAGCCAATATGTGTCTATGTATGCTGCCAAAATCTCAGAAAAGGAGCCGCCAAGTAAGTTCCGAAGACATAAGATGATGGCATATTCCCGTTAGATGACAGGTAATAGAAGTTTGTTTCTTCCGAGCATTGCGATCATCGACATTAATACCTCAAAAATTGGTAAAAATATCAGAATGTGAAGGGGATGCTTGAAGCAGTTGGATATTTTCGGATGGGAGCAACCTCATGACTTGTTATTGGAGACGATCGGTGTCCTAGCTCAAGCTGGCGATAACATAAACTACTACACTGTCCTGAATGCACTTGACTATTTTCAACCGTCAAGTATGAGTCTGTCTCAATGGTCTTGATCGTTGTGTCCATTCAAAATGTCATTTTGGTCTTACCCTTTTACGGGAATGGGTTGGTTTCCTTTCGTCGTGAGGTAAACCAAGCCAGCAAAACTGAAGACACAAGCTGATCAAAGGAAAGGACTGCTGAAACAATATGCTGCAAGCGTGGATACTCCCGAGACCTGAATGAGCTCTTCCCTCCCATGTTAAAGGTACATACAGCATGCTGAATATCATTTTCTAAATTTTGGTGAATGTTTATTCTAAAATGATAGTACTTAGTTGGTAAAGACTAATTGGCAGCCAACTGCTGAAAAATCAGGTCACTTGACACTATATTCCTAGTCTTTTATCTAATTATATGAGGTTTGTCTATGTGAATAACGACACTGTTTTTCTTTCTTCCCTGGTGTAAATAAGTTAAATGAGGGAAATACTTGGACTTTTGAGTACTACAGTAGTATCATTTGTTGAGTAATGATCTTGTTATGACATATCAAAGTTCAATACAGTTGCTGTCAGATCGATCATGAGTTGTAGGGCCATTTGTTGGGTTTGACGCAATAGACGTTTATGGTGCTTTCATCTGCGATATCTTGCACGATTGGTGCTCTTGATGCTAACCTTTGGATATAATCCAATGAAACGGAATCTATTGGATATGCTGTCCAGCAATGGTGAATATCATAAGCTATATGTTGTATGGTAATGATCAATTTTAGAAGTTGGCAGAAAAAATTTTACGGTGAATTTCATATTTGTTGATATCCCTATTCTAATGTGCTAGAGCTCCATTCAAAGTCATTTTTTTGGTGCTGTGATCCATGATCATATGTTTCTTACGTGATTGCTGATTTATTTTCGAGACTGTTCCCTCACCTACTTTGTTGTTTGAATTGAACGGCTGTTGTGTGTTCCACTCTTCTCTGGGATATTTTTGGGAATATCAACCATGAAATATCTCTTTCTATGGTCCAAAGGGGTAGGTCGTGCGGCATTTTCCATTCTGTGGCCCCATCCTACCTATATGTGAAGAGTTTTGCTTGATCCTCTGTCTTCACATCGTATTGTTTCCTTCCTTGTAGGGAAAATGGCAGAAACTAAAAGGTTGAAGATAGTAATGTTTCCATGGTTAGCCTTTGGTCACATGATCCCATTCCTGGAGCTCTCCAAGCACTTTGCTCAAAGAGGACACCACATCCTGTACGTTTCCACCACTAGGAACATCAAGCGGCTTCCCAAGATCCCTCAAACCCTCGCCTCGACGATAGAGTTCGTCGAGCTCGAGCTGCCTCGGGTCGAGGACTTACCACCAGAGGCCGAGGCCACGTCCGACTTGCCTATGGAAGAGACGGGGATTCTCAAAATAGCGTATGATCGTCTCAAGGAGCCAATGGAGGCTTTGCTTGTTGCTCAGTCTCCCGACTGGGTCGTGTATGACTTCTCTTGTTACTGGTTGCAGCCTGTGGCGGCCAAGCTCGGGATCAAACAATCGTTCTTCTCGATATATTTCTCCAGTACTCTAGCGATCACAGTAGGTCCATCGGAATACAGTTCTTTACCGGTCAAGGTGCCCGAAGAGCTGACAGTACCACGTCCATGGATCACTTTCCCTACAAAGGTTGTGTTCAAGCTCCATGAAGCCAAGAAGCTGATGATGCAGGCCAGCTTTGAGAATGCCTCAGGCGTCTCGGACTTCTTTAGGATGAAGTCCGCGTTGGGGCGTTCCGATGCTATATTGGTTCGTAGTTGTTGGGAGATCGACGACAAATATTTGCATCTGTTGGAGCAGATTCATGGCAAGCCTGCTTTGCCGGTCGGGTTGTTATTTCCATCAAAACCACAGAAACCTGACGATGCAGGAGAGGATTGGCGTCTCATTCGCGACTGGTTAGATGGGAAGGAGGATCGTTCCGTGATCTACGTAGCATTTGGGAGCGAGGCGATGCCGACCCAAGATGAGCTGGCAGCATTGGCAGGAGGACTTGAGCTATCAGGGCTACCTTTCTTGTGGGTGCTAAAGAAAGAAGTGAAGACAGGAAAGGGCAATAAGGCGCCTTTAGTGCTGCCCGATGGGTTCGAGGAGCGTACCAAAGGGCGTGGATTGGTATGGACTAGTTGGGCACCTCAGTTGAGGATCCTGAGTCACAGGTCCATTGGTGGTTTCTTGAGCCACAGTGGATGGAGCTCGGTGGTCGAGGCTCTTCACGTCGGATTGCCTCTGATATTGCTGCCTATGTTCATTGATCAAGGGCTCGTCGCGAGGAATGTGAGCGAGTGGCAAGCAGGGTACGAGGTGCCTCGGGACGAAGATAACGGATCATTCACAGAGAACGCGGTGGCTGAGTCGCTGAGGTTGGTGGTGGTGGACGAAGGTGGCGCGATCTATAGACAGAAAGCGAAGGAGGCATCCACAACGTTGTTTGGGGATGAGGATTTGCAGCATCGATATATCGACAAAGTAGTGGAGTTTTTTGCCAAGTAGTAAGATGCAACACTTCATCATAGTATGGCGACATTTTATTGATAGGATGCTTTCACCGTATGATGTTGTATCAGGAAGTAAGACTTCGTTTCGAATAAAAATGTGACGGTCAACCTGATGATTTACACAGGTTTATGAACAGTCATACCTCAGAATACATAAGCCGAGCATCGCAGTTGTGTGATCACTCATCCCTTAGAAGACAGCCCTCGGGCATTTTCCATCTGCAATACTGAATAAGACTTTGATCGCTTACTGTTTCAGCTACTAATAAAGAAATGGTTGAGACGTTAAATCCTCTCGTGATTCAAGCGATTCAGGGATTTTATGTCTGTCGCTTTTTGGCAAATCAAGGTAGAAAATCGAACGTAATCGTCCCCATAAATTTATGAAGGTAATCCTCTTGACGATCATGTACGGATCATATAGTACATCATGGGGAATGCCCATCGTGTCGTTATGACCACCGGTGATCTGATCCTGGGGGCCACGATCACTAGGATATTTTGTGCTTGTCAGCTCTTAACGCTCGACAGTGGAAGCACTCGGCAAATCACAGAGATAACAGATCATTCACAGAGAACGCGGTGACTGAGTCGCTGAGGTTGGTGGTGGTGGACGAAGGTGGCGTGATCTATCGGGAGAAAGCGAAGGAAGCATCCACGACGTTGTTTGGGAATCAAGATTTGCAGCGCGAATATATGGACAAAGTAGTGGAGTTTCTTGTCAAGTAAAAAGCAGCATTTTATCATCGTATCGTGACATTCTATCGCTAGGATGTTTTCCAGTATGATGTTTGTATCAGGAAGTCAGACTCTGTTTCGAATAAAAGGAGGATTTAATGGTAGAGAAGAGAATACAGTTCAAGACCATCAGCAACTTCATCGCTATCAAGACAATAAGTAAGACAACATTTTACCATAACTGAAGAAGATATACGAGAGTCATGCAGGGAACTGAACATACCCATGATGAGCAAATCACCAAGTCAGTCTAGCAAGATGAGTGGTCTCCGCAGCTAATTCCTCACAAGGAACTCTCACATTAGTGCCTCGCTAACTATGCACAAGACTCTTAACTGGAAACTCGCACATACTGCTTTGCAAATTATACACAAGATCATAGCTCAGGAAAACCCATGCCATTGCATCCAAGTAACATTAACAGCTCCAGCAGTACGTTCAGAAATTTCTCCTAGGCCGCATTTTCAGAAAAACCAACAAGAGTACACAGCCAAATACAACATCAAGCGAGATAACTGCTAATCTGTCCTCATTTTCACAGTGCTCGAACAGTTTTAACCCGAAACATGTAACTGGGTTGAGCGTCCTCATCGTCACTACTATCTTCGTCATCGTCACTACTATCATCGTCATCCTCTTCTTCTTCACTAGAATCACCAATTCTGTCCCAGCCAGAATAATCCAGCCTCAAGTGTCCATTTGGTTTTGGAATCTCATCTCATCCCATCCCTCAGTTTGCTGGTCAGAAGTTTTCTTGATACATCAAGCTCCGTGTTCGACACTATCCAAACTCTTCATGGAGCTCATACGATCAACAAGAAAAAAGAGTTACTATATGCAAACCTCTTGTCAGTCGACCATACTCGTGATCGCCCATCGACTTGGTGGATTCAAATCTCTACGACCCTTCGTAATATTACAAGACATAAAATACTCAGAACAGATGAAACAGCAAAAGCATATCCAATTTTCACATCCGGTAAAATCATTATCAAACAAGATATAAATTTAGAATTAACTTGAACGATTAGGTGACATTTCAATCATCTACGTATAACCCCGATTTGTTTCATCAAACCCCTCTCAGGAAAGCGACAATTGAAAGAAAAGAACAAAGCGAGATGTTCTTGCCTTTCCTTCGTGTCCAATTCTATATTGGAATGGCAACAACCGCATTCTATACAGGACTATGCACGCAAACTTTACATCATCATCATCATACAGCCCAACTAGCTGGGCTATGAAATCCCTTCTAAATCCAATGATGTTACACAAGTATACCACAACACCACATCAAAGTATCAATCCAATCACTCCAGCTATCACCAAAACCCCAATTACTCTATTTAAAACCTACTTATCCCCCCAAATTAGATATGTGATGTCAAATTAGAGGACCAATACACCAAATATAAACTCCACAATACGAAATGCAGCACCAAAATCATAAAATACGACAAAAAGTCTCAATTATGAAATCCTCAGACAGCAAATTAACATCCGATTCAACCACAAAACAAGACATTGGTTCAACACCACCACGAAAAGCAAAAATCCTGCAACAGAACAACAAAATCACGAACTACGAGTCTGAATCCAACAAAACATAACAACACCGAAATCATCTTTTTCGAACCATCACCAAATTTCACCTTCTCCTCAGAACCTGAGCTTGGAAAAGAACCACCGATTCTTCCCGGTCTTGAACCTCTCCTCGAACCTGGCCTTCACCGCCTTCGCCGCCGCAACCTTCTTATCCCTGCCCTGCAGCACATCCACGCTCACCACATCCTTCAGATCCACATCGATTGTGTACCTCGTCGGCATGATATGGTTATAATTTACGAGCTTCACGAACGTCTTCACTCTCGACTTCTTCGCCGTCTTCTTCGCCGAGTCCTTTCGGATCACCTTCTTCGGGTACTTCGCGATCCCGGCGACGAGACACTGGCCGTAGCGGCGGTCGTTGGTGCCGTCGTCGAAGGATTTGACGATCACGGCTTTGCGGCCCGCGTAGCGGCCTTGGAGGAGGATCACAGCCTTGCCGGGTTTCAGGAACTTCATCTCTGGTGTTGGGTTGGGGTGGCGGCGAAGGGAGATCTGTGTGTGGGAGGTGCTGCGGCGGCGAGAGTGGTAGGGTTTGTGTGGAAGGTGTGTGGTGTGGTATATATAGGAAAAGGGCAAAATCAAAATAAATTGTGCGATATGTTTATTTGTTTGTGTGATTTAAAAATATGCAAATGTTTTATTTTAGATCAAATAATCTTGTTTTTTAAGAATGTAAACGTGTTAACGGTAAAAAAAAATGTATTTATTAATTGTATTAGCATTTGATCTCGATATTAATGAGGAAAAAATTGATTTATATAATAAGACATATATGTTTAATTAAAATATAATAGGTAAAATTAAAACCAAAGCATAAATAATTAAAAATATATTATGAATAATTAAATCTTATTTTTTGTATTAATTTTATTTTAATCTCAATCATTAATTTTTAACCAAATACACATCTTATTATAATGATTAACCAATAGATTTGTTTTTTTATTAGGAACCATGTAAGCACTTGCATCAAAATCTTCATAATTTTTCTCTCAATTTTTTATTTTTTATTATACATAATGTAACAATAAATTAACATATAATAATAATAATTTATTGAATTTTTTTATTTCATTTTATAACTTTTGTATTTTCACACACATTTCAACACACTATTTTAATATTTTTTGAATTTTTAATCACGTCATTATTTTATTTTGTCTTTTTTATTGATTCTCTTGGTGTTTTACCTAATGTAATGCAAATGCTTTTTAAGAATGATATGATTTGATTTGATAAATTTACAAGTCATTCCATTTTTTTTTAACAGATTCAATTCAAATGTTTACTTGTTTATGTCTATGTGATTGATATAACAAATTCTCTATGCACCACCACATAATTCGACTATAAAGACACATTAGACCAACCCCTTCATATTTGTAAGGTGTGAGATATCTGTGTCGATCCGATCGTTAAGTGGGTGGATCCCTGTGACTCGTGAGAATAAGCAATACACTGCACCTATTAGCATCACAGCCGACATTCGCCGCCGGCACACTGACAATCTACCTGTCCGACTGTCTTCGCTCGCCTTCGCCCATTCCGAGCTGGCCTGAAAATGTCGGCGGCGACGCCGGCGAGAATGGTGGAGAGAGCGCACCAGAAGTACGCAGAAGCCCTAGAATTTTTCAGCGACGCTCTCTCGATCGCCAAGACTAGTGCGCAGAGGATCGCTCTTAACAGCAGTCGCGCCGCTTGCTATCTCAAACTCCACGATTTTGAACAAGGTGTGCACTTCGCTGCATTTCTCCGACTCTGTGTGTTGATTTGTAATTTTATCATGTTTGGAGTATTGACCAATGCTGAGTTTCATGATAAGTTATTGGAATCAGAATTGCTTCCCTAAAACCCCTACTTTGAAGGAAAACATCTCTACATGTTACATCAGAGGAAAATGAACCATGTGATTGAGTAATGTGGATAGTTTTTGATGGTATAGTTTTTTCTAGGATCGGACTTGCTTTACATTTTATTCGGCGTTATGGATTTTGGGACGTTTAGAAGAATCACAACCCGAAATGAGGAGATTGTTTAATTCGTCTATGTTGGAGAACACTTGTTTTGTTTTGGTGTTCAAGCGTAGTTAACTTGTCCCGTCATCCCATTTTGGAGTTCATGATTAAGTAACCATGGATATTGAAGGACCAATTCGTGTCCAATACTTCCCTCGTGGGAGCTTACGTAAAATCGGTTACATTGTTTGTTTCCAATTGGATTCCTACTCATTCGGAGCAAAGTAATGGATACTGCACATTAATCGTGATCAATTCCGAACATTTCCATCGGATCTGAATGATTGATGCTTATATCACACAATGGATATGAGATGTTCTGATTGATCTGACTTGACAGTACTTACTGAATTTACAGGCAGCGGCTGAATGTACATCGGTTCTTGAGCTTGATTTCAACCACACAGGGGCTCTGATGCTTCCAGCTCAGACATTGGTCTCCCTCAAAGAGTATCAATGCGCATTATTTGAAGTCAATCGACTGTTAGAGTTGGATTTTGAGTCGGAAGTATATCTAAATCTTCAAGCTCGTTTGAAGACCCAACTGGTATGCCATATTCCATGTATGATCAATATTCATGTGCAAGTTAGAGATTGGATGTCCTATTGGATTTCTTTCAGGGTAACTCACGTTTCTGGACTCATTCGTACTCAATTGTCGATACATCAGATGTTGATTTTTGCCAAAGATTTGCTATGCTAGGGTGATATTGTTCTCAGTGACTGAATGATACATTATACCGCTTGCATTCTCGCTCCTTTGGGTCCAATGAATAAAAACTTGTTCAACAGGATAATCTAGACCTTCAGCCGACGAAAATATTGCTACATATTGCATTATGTAGTTCTATGACATTTTATTGACCTTTTTTTTCAATCCTTTGCTTCTTAACTATAAAGGCGATTTTAAAAAAATATGTAGTGTCATTTATCTTTAAAGCAGATTTTTTTTCTTATTTCATAGCAATATTATAAAATCTAAAAACTGTCATTGAGTGCTGTTGCCTCTTTATTTCACAGCATTATGTAGTTTGCAGTGACCTCGTTACATAATGCATGTACATTGATGAGTGCTGACAGCGCTTTGTAGTATCTTGCTCCAATCCCAGAGTTAGAGGAAGAGGAACAAGAAGAAGAGGATGAGGTCCAAGAGGATAACTATGAGGAGGAATCAAGAAGAGAAGTCGTTTTCGATAAAATCGGAGAAGAGAAAAGAAAGGAAGTTCACGCCCTGGTCCGACCTCATTTGCAGGCCACAACGGAAGTATCTAGTTCCTGTAATGGCATGATTGCCTACTTACCAGATAGTATCACGAAAACTTCTGACCATCAAACTGAGGGATGGGATGAGATTCCAAAACCGAATGGACATTCGAGGCTGGATTATTCTCGCTGGGACAGAATTGTTGATTCTAGTGAAGAAGAAGAGGATGATGATGATAGTAGTGACGATGACGAAGATAATGGAGATGATGAGGACACTCAACCCAGTTACATGTTCCGGGTTAGAACTGTTCGAGCACTGTGAAAATGAGGACATGTTAGCAGTTGCCTCGCTTGTTGTATTTGGCTGTGAAGACTGTTGTTGGTTTTTCTGAAAATGCGGCCTAGGAGAAATTTCTGAACGTACTGCTGGATCTATTAATGGTACTTGGATGCAAGGGCATGGGTTTTCCTGAGCTATGAAGCAGTATGTGGGAGTTTCCAGTTAGAGTGTTGTGCGTAGTTAGCGAGGCACTAATGTGAGAGTTCCTTGTGAGGAATTAGCTGCGGAGACCACTCATCTTGCCAGACTTCCTTGGTGATTTTCCCATCATGGGTATGTTCAGCTCCCTGCATGACTCTCGTATGTCTTCTCCAGTTATGGTAAAATGTTGTCTTACTGATTGTCTTGATAGCGATGAAGTTGCTGATGGTCTTGAAGTGTATTCTCTTCTCTACAGGTAGGGAGTTTGAACTTGCCCATCAGTCGGTGAGTATGTAAAGAAGTAGTGGTATGTTTGACGGTACAGTATATAATCCTGATGTGTTATATTCCTCTCATCCACCCATCCCTACTACATTGTCTTTGATATAAACACGTTGTATGACGGCGAACAGCTTGAGTGAGACAAGTCATTATGTTATGTACATGAAGAGTTCCCGAGCAGGTTCCGGCTGATCCTCCATGCCTCAGGGGAGTTTCATCCGGCTCACAGTATTTGTCTCAAGTGTTGGCTTTGCTCGCTTTTCAGGTCATATGAAAAGTACCGTACGTGTTTATAACCAGGGTCTATGTCTGCTAATCCAAGCGCCCTTGACTTTGTTCGGTTCACACATCAACATGGATGTTTTACAGGCCAAGTTATTCCACTGTAAGTTCAAGAGCTGATGAGCACAAAATATCCTAGTGCTCATGTGCTCATGGGCACGAAATATCCACTGTAAAAGATGGCGTCAGATTGCGAAGTCATACTGTGTTTACAATCTTACATTATACACATTTGTTTACGCAACATGTGCTTCAATATCAAGACGGATGCTCATGATTCATGAAGATAGTGATAGACCTCTTGACGATCATGTAAGGATCATATGCATCAGAATTTTCGATCGTGTCGGTTTTACCACCATTGACCTGACATATTTTCTTGAAATAACAGGATCATATGTAAGTATCACGTTTTTACCAGACATATTTGCTTGAAATAACAGGGTGGTATGTGGCTCCTGGTCGTCCCTTTTTCTGACTTTGTTCTGCTTAAGCACCCAAAGAATGCGTTATGTTTTCATCACTCATGTGAGACCATGATGCGTTTGTCATGGGTTGTCTTCCTAGTTAGTCTTTTTTGTGGTAGCTAAAATAGCAGCTGATTTCGTATAGTGTTGAGCAATTAAGGTGCCCTGGTTATTACGAATGGTTTAGTTTGTTGACTAAGGGGGAAAAAAAAGGATTAGTCATTGTGTGTCTCCTGATCTGCACTATCATTTAGATTAAAGAGTGGAGGATTGTGATGGGTTTTGATGGCAATAGGTCTCGTCCATCTTCTCTTTTGGCGAATGCTCAGTTGCGCTGATTCTTTCTTGCTCTGGATCGCCTTGCAGTTTGTCGGTCTTAATCTACATTATTCTCTTTGATCTCCTTCTCTGATCTACCTACCCCTTGGTTTCATTTCATAAAATTCCAGAGTGCACAAGCCAAGTTCAGCGGCAATATCAGTCGCCATTGCTGGTCATTCTGTTGTTTTCCTAGGTGTCTCTTAATGCTCAACTCTTATTGGCACCATGAAATGCTTGCATGACCCAAATAGGCAGTTTTGGGAGCTTCAAAAGGCCATTGTGAAATGCTTGTCCGAAAGATAACTCGAGTCTCTGTTTAGTGTCCTGCTGTGATACACCGAAGGCATTCACTAGACTTTAGCAAATAGCAATAGCTGGAATCATTTTAATTACATAACATACGTCGACGCGATTACTGGAGATTAGCTTTCGTTGTTCTCCTTGGTACTAGTGTGTCGACAATCATAATCTTCGTGGAAGGAGCGATGGATCATGAGCAAAGCTTTATCCTTGATGCATTTGTCCCGTCTTCAGAAACATGCATCCAAGAGGCAACAGCAACACAAGGTAGCTCAGCTGCTTAGCATTCATGAGAACTTATGATTTCTCATAGTAAGACAACAATGCTAAACCTTATGTTTTTCTCCGTATCATACCATGCCCGGAGAAAGTCACCACTCTAGTCTCTACGAGTCGTAACCACCGGTTGAGCTGAAGCAGGATATTGCAACCCGGTAGCCGACACCGTCTTTTGCCGGGTATCAATAGTCCGTTGGTGGCGACTCCACCACATATGCTGCCTGTGACGACGTGGGTAGGTACTCCGATTCCCTGATTGCATAGACCTCTTGAATATGTACAGAAGACGAACTAATATAAGTTCATGTACAATTACAAAGCAAATAAGACATATCGTGTAGCGCAGAAATGAACCAACGAGTCGTCATGGTCAGATTACCTGCAGATTTGCCTTGATTTGTTTGACTCATCGTTGTCTTTATGATAAAATTTGATTGATTATATTGAATAACAAGCGCAGATACCAGTAGAGTAGAATTTCATGAATCGAAATGACACGGGAATCAACAAGAAGATCATCGATGACTCTGTTCTACTATGAACACGCAAATATTGCATCTGAGAGTAGTGGTCTAGAGACTCTGTTCTCTGATGATTCAAGCAAACTAATTGTTGCGGTGGCAGCACTTGGACACTTGGTGATGAGAATTGTGATGTATTGGAACAATGCAATGGACCTGTGATACGGATAAGCGTTGATGATCGAGAGGACAGGTGTCTATGCTGGGAATGCATACATGCTCATAGTTCGAATATATAACAACTCATTCTTATACTAATTCGATTTATTCATGATAACAGTAACATTAGGAATTATGTATAATTAAATTTGGATTTTCTTTTATGGTGAAACAGTTTTTTCCCTTTGTCAATTTCGTTTTCGTTTATCCAGAGGGATGCTTTGGCAACAAACATGTGATGACAACGCACGTCCCAGCGGCACACTCACGGCGTTGGTTGGAATCCGTTCCGTTTACCAGATTTAAAACCACCCCCACTATAAAACGGAACCCGTAGGTATCACCATGTGGTTCCGTAATACCTTACCCTCCTATTATCTCTCGTATTTGTTACTTACCAGATCCTGTCTTTCGGTTTTTAATCCTAATCTGAATCCTACTTGAATTTCACTATTATTATTTAACAAATTTAGATGATACAACATATAAATATATTAAAAATATTAGATGATTGATTAATATCAAATCATCTAATATATTGACAACATCAGATAATCTCATGTTATTGATGGATGATCTTCTATCAACCGGTCGAGTATCCAAATGATGGAATATCTAATGCTTTCCTCTAAGGTAACAAGGTTGTAAAGTATACTACGAGGTTGAATTACCATACTCATGCTTACAGGTCGTCTCTTATTTCTTTGGTTCATCCTATGACCTTATATATGATAATGCTTCAGTTATTATCACACGTAACAAAGTTCAGCCAAATATCTTTATTCCATCTTTATTAACTTACCCTCGATATTGCCTTTCACTTTCTCTTTTCACCAAACGCTGCTCTGTTTCGCATCACACTCGACTAATTAAACCAGAACGATATCAATTAAGCTTAATTGAACTTTCGTGACCAAATTTAAAAAGATTTTTGAATATTTATCTCCCCAATAATTGGATGATTAACATCATTGTTATATCACCCACGTTTCATTCCATGCAAAACAGCATAAATCACCACCTTCTTGCCCACTCCTCCTTCAACTATATATATACCCTCACACTGGCTTCCATTTTTCACTCCTTGTATCTCTCCGCTCAACCCCCTATGTTCTTCTCATCTTCAACATTCATCACAACTCTCAAATCCATTGATTCAAATTCGCATAGCCAACACTCAAATCCAAACAACATGTATGGGAGTGAGATCGGAATCGAACCTGCGATGCTGATGACTGCGGCGACGGCGACCGCTGCTCACGGCATTCTCCCGTGTTACAACTGCTTTGCTGATTCTGGTCTGACAGCGCAACTGCAGAAGCATCAGAGAGTCAATTCGACAATCGATTTCAACAACGTGAATCAATTGAGAAAGCGTACGAGAGGTTCGATAGGGAATATCGCAAGTTACGGCACTCTTGCAGTACCGCTTAGTCAGCCGGATCTCTGCGACGGTGCGATGGTCGTGGATAAAACAAAAAAACGTTGTATGACGTCAATGGCTGATTTTCAACCTTCTCTGTCGTTCCTAGGTGAAGATATATCAATTTTGACGCTACAACAGCAATATGAAATGGATCGTCTACTTTCCTCTCATGTACATATCTTTAGTTCTATCAATCAATGTCTTTGATGATTTGATTATGCATAATATGGATCTGATGTACTTTGCGTCCGTACAGATGGAGAAAATGAGAGCCGAAATCGAACAGAAACGGATATCACAGTCTCGACGAATCGTGGAGGAGATCCAAGCAGCAGTGACAAAGAGACTCAGAGAAAAAGAAGAAAGAATCGTACAAAGCACGAAACTAAACCTCGCCTTAGAGGAGAAGGTCAAGCAGCTCTGCCTCGAAAATCAGATCTGGAGAGAACTCGCCCAAGCAAACGAAGCCACCGCAAACGGTTTAAGAACAAAAATTGAGCAGATCCTTTCATCACAAAGAAACCGCGCAGGTTTGGCCGACGCCGACTCGTGTTGTGGGAGTAACGCCGCCGCCGGAGATGAGAACGATGCGGCGGCGAAGGGGGCGGAGATGCGGTGGCGAGATGTTGGATGCGAAAAGCGATGAGCCGGCGTGGTAAGAGAGTGGAGAGGGGGATGGTAATGTGCTGTTGCTATCGTGCAGGCACAGGTGCCTGTGCGCACTGAATGGTGGGCCTGTGCTTGGGCCCGCGATTGATGGCTGGTTTGTTCTGTGAGTTAGTCAGTGCGGGTTGGCGTCCCATGTGAATTTCTCATAATATCTTTTCGATAGAATACAATGTTACCGTTCGCAGCTTCTTTTTTATTATTATTATAATCGCGAATATTTTTTGTTGAAGTCATGTGACATGAAATTGTTACTCTCTCCCTCGGGGGAAAAAAACCTACTCCGAGAAGCTATCACAAAAATTATCATAAATTTTGTTACTCATAAATCAATTCATTATGTTTATGGGGAGAGGGGAGCATAAATTTGCTCAATGTTTGAATCACGTGAGCAATTTATTCCATCATCATCAATTTATTCTCCTAATCTGGAAAAGTTAGGACAATCTCTTTTACTACTTCCTAACAAGCACGAGAAATCATAGCCCTCATTTATTCCTTTTATTTCGTTACATCTTTATATTTTCGTTTAGACTCGGCAATCAAGTATATATACTCTGGGAAATGGAATCACATCTCATATCGATCGCAATTCACGCCATTATCAGTGGAAAACCCAGTCGGTCCGCTAACTTTACTTTTTCTTTATACTGCAACGTTATTATTCTTGGAAAGGGAGGCCCGGCAATTGGATACAGAAGAAGCGGAGGGGTATACATAAATTGACAAGAATGTGGAGAAAAGGCAGGGGCAAAGTGGGGCCTAGGGCAGTACACAGAGTAAGATATGATTCTGCTATATGCGTCAACAATAATGACACTGTGGCGTGAAGTGGACGGTGTCCCACTCTTGACTCTCGTGTGTGTTGAAGAAAGGAAAAAATTTACACACCCATAATAATTATTATGAAATATAATTATTTTATAAATTTATTATGAAATATCAATTGTTATATAAATTATATATTTTAATTTAATATATATATCATAAAACGATCCGATGTGATTTAATATGAAAATAAGATTTGTATTCAAAATATATAAACGTTATAAAAATTATGACGAAGATAATATTTTATAATGTTAGCTTTTGTCTGGACAAAGTTTGCTCTATATAATATTTAGTTCATCTCATAAAACTTGTAATAATGTATAATAATTGTATCATTTATTATGGGATGTCAAATTTGTTTTGGCTCAAAATTATAGTGTTTTTTTAACTCAAATCATCATTAATATTTCAAGATAAATCAAAAAAATTAGTTAGTCATCCATAAGTTATTCATAATACGATCAATTTTATTATTTATGTGATAAATGTCATAACTAATTTGGGGCCAAAAGAATAATGTTTATCAAATTTAAGAACCAAAAAAATAAAAGCATATTCTCTTCGTTCCATAATTTTTGCAACATATATGTATTTTGTATCATTTTATATGTATAAATATAAGTTTTATTTATATCAAATCACTTCTTATCATCCCGCGACAGGTATTGTATTGAAATACTTAACTTACACAATCATTAACATCTTGCGATAATTTATAATAAAAAAAATATTTTTAATCATCGTTACATGCGTATCAAACTTTATATCGACATAAATATAAAATCAAAATATTATATAAATAATGGGACGGATGTATTAAATTATATTACCTTTCGTACTATAATTATTATAACGTTTCTCTATTCTTATACTATTCAATATATAATCTAAAAAAATTTGTTATTTATCTAAACATTAAGATATAAATTTTCAATTGGGTTATAATTATAATATATAATTTTTACCATTATTAATAATTTATAATATTTTATAAAAAAATAATATTTAATCATTACATCATATTTATCCAATCATAAAATTATAATGTTTTTGATTCGAAGAGGAGTAATAATCGCTGGTACATGTGGCTGTTGGGATGACAGATGCTGCAGATGAGAGGTGGCCCCACATCATCCCTGCCTCGCCCATAATCTCTCTCTCCTCACACTTTCAAATTCTGTTGTTGCTTGCTTCTTTTGACTTGTGCCTTGCAATGAACGTGGTCCTCGATTCCACGATCCCCCTCTTCCTTTTTACCTTTACCCCAAATTACAGTGAAATCGTGTCCATCTACCTCACCCCCGAATCCGGTAACTTTACCACTTTGTTCTTTCTTTTTTTGTTTTCCTACTCCAAACAAGGTAAAACCTGAAACATTGAATCATGCATGTACATCATCCATAGATATGTCACTATTGTACACAATAATCAACCTCATATAAATCTAAAACAAGTCCTATAAGTGTCCTATGGTACGAAACATTGGCTCGATACAGAAAGATAAAGAAGATAATGTGTATGCCGCATCATCTGATTTTGATAACAATTATGAAACAAGATATAGGTTTGAAAATACTGCCACTCTTCTATCATAATAGCCTCTTGGACTATATATATATATATATATATATATGCTTTTTTCTTGGACAGGACCAATTTGCTTTAATATTTTCTCAAGGTAGTTTTGGTACAATCTTTCCTTGCCTTGCCTTCTTTTTTATACAGGGGAAAAAGGGTAGCGGGACAACTTTAAAAAACGTGAAAGAAAACTATATATCTAACTTTTTCCATTATTTTTTATAAAGTCTGAAACTGAAGGGATGGAAAGTGTGTCACATAAGTTGTCCTCTTTTGATGGAAATAAATTTGATGACAACCCATGCTTGTTGTATTGTGTTCTATAGTATATATAATGTTGATAATGTGGTGGGGTTGGAAAAGGAATAACGCACACTTGTATCAAAGTCATTGAATAATGAAAAGGTGTATCGATCCATTTCAGATCTAAGGAAAAAAAAAACAGATTTATATATAGGGAGGTGATGGTTACCATTCACTCAAATGCTTCTGTTTTAATGTTCCTTTGTCACGGGGACACTCATCACATTTAATACGAATAGTATAATTTTAAATATGTGTACAATGTCAGTTCACATGCATTTTTTCGTATATGCTTACATCGACTGCTATATATATGACTTTCATGGAGATGTGTTTTTTTAGTGATTCTATGAAAACAAATCTACTTTTTATATGACTACTTTTTTTAGTTTGATTGATATCTTTCATAACCACGGAATTACTTGTAGTTTTGGTTGGATTGAAGAAACCGTACAAAAATAAAATAAAAAATAAGTGATGTGTTGTGTGTCATGTGCGTGAGGCAAGTGTGATAAAGGCATGTAGCTATTGTTGATCGAGGACCATAATTGGATGGGATCATCCAATTACCATATTAATTCATTTCAATATTTCATTTGATTCCTTTGTTCGATCACTAGTTGGAGTCACCTCTCTTTTTGGGAAATGGTCCGCATGAACAGCTTAGACTTATGTGTATATCCGATCAAATCATAAATATTTATGTGTACACACTACACTTTCGCGATTAGATTGGATTTCACTTGTCCACCTGGTCCCACACAACATTTGAAGTTATTGTATCGTCATCAAAATGATAGTCTATTCAGTATATATGACATTAGAAAGTTAGAAGGCCACTCATTGTCGACATAATTTACCTATTAGAACACTGTCCAAGCTTTCCATTAATTTTCTCGAAAAATGTTATGGTATAACTATTATCAGATAGAAATATCTATTTGTTTCGTCATATCGATCAAAGCAGAGCCTGTCTCAATAAATTTGTTAGGCTCGAACAATCCACTGATAATGATGTGGGTATTTTACGTAAGATGTTGTTACGTGAACAGTCCACTGAATTGTATGTCTATGATATGGCACTATGAGAAAAAATAAAAGAAAGGTCGGTCTTGTGTGGGCAAATTCAAAGGCAAATATGAACATGAAACATCAACTGCTACACTGGATGGATTGATACTCACAAATTTACCACATCAGCCCCCACTAGCTAACTCTTTTTCACAGCATTTTTTGATGATGGGAGCATCCCAATTATGCGGAGCCCAGACCATTATATTTTCCAACAAGATCATGATTCTGTGTGTGAGTGCATGGGAGCGGACAACAATGTCAAAAGAATAAATGAGTAATATCACATCCACCTACTCCTTTGATTCATTTTTTTTAAGGCAAGAAAAGTGAAAAAGAGATACCAACAAAGCAAAAGACCACGGAATAATCCATGCCTACTGTCTTGTTGGTTCCAAAAACTAAAAGAACCTTAGACTAAATAAATATCAGATTCGAATCTTATGAATAAAGAAAATAGTTGATACAGTATGACTCTAGGATCTTCATATAGGTCATTCTTGACTTGGCTTTGAATGAATGGTTGCCCAAATTTTGTGAAAAAGGATGAGAAAGGAAGACTACTGTGAAGGGGACAAAGTATGAAGAAGCAGTTGAGAGATTCAAAGCAAATTTGATAGTCACAGGCATGGACAGATATGAGATGGCCCAGCAACTTTGTTTTTTTCTTTTATTTTCTTTTGCTTGAGGTGTAAGCATCAACTGTTGTCCATGTGCTATAAGGTCTCACACAGGAAAAGCATCTAACTACTTGTTCATCATCCCTATATTTAATCATAGCTACCCAGAAATGGGGTGATGGATGGTCCTATCATTTGATATAAATTCCCATATATATTGTTGGGCTGCATTTCATTTGGAATTGTCCATCTCATCTCCTTTGTGAGAGTACAATGATTGTGTTCTTTGCCTCCTTTGTTTGCCCACCCATCTTTATTCCATTATGACATGTCTGCTTATAACCAGAGGTAGGGGAAAAGCACATTGAACTAAAAAGCAACATGTGACAGCAATTTCCAGAAGATACTGTACATCAGGATGGTATTCAATCATGATCGGTTTAAACCCATTGATAAACAATAATTTTATTTTCATCAATCATGTAATCGGATATTCGACATCACCGAAACATTAAAAAAAAAAAAAAAAAACAATCTGTTTGATAACTTTGTAGATCAGGATTGATAAAAGAACAGAGATAAGTTGCATCATGTGCAGCACTATATGCTGAGCACGCTCAACAGATTGGCATTGTTCTCTAAATAATGTAGTGTTAGTGACACTGACAAGACACTAATGATCTTTATTAAAACTTCCCATCTGATCCGAATCATTCATTTTTTTAACATATCTTAATAGTCATAGTACAAGCGAACCATTCAAAATGAGAACTTTCCTAAGAGAATTTTCCACAACTATGCATCTGATCTAACTTTAATGAGTTCCATGGACCATGACACATGAAAAAGAAAGATTGCAAATACTTTACAAAGACGACCCACAATGAAGAAGCAAGCAACATGAGTGACTTTAATGATAATCTTTTTGCTTTTATTCCGTGTGTGTGGTTCCTCGATTTGGACAACTACCCAATTGATATTGATATTTGCTTGCCTGTTTTTCTTTGGTGAGACTTTGGAGCATGAAGATAAAGGTAGAATCAGTTCTTTCTATTTTATTTATTTTGATTATGACATGTATATGATGGCTAAGATACATATATAGCTAGTGGGATATGATTTGAATCAACTCATTATTTATAAAAATATATTTTCAAGAAAAGAACAAAAAGGGCATCGATCTTGTTCACTTTCAATCGGTCACACTATAGTTAGGTAAATATCATAATCTGTATATCTCAGCATATACTATAAGCTCATCACGATGATGAAATTTGACAACTCAATTTTGGCTTTTGGAATCAACTAGAAGGCGTAACACGAAGCTGTACGGATTAGGAGATGGACATTGACGCTCAGTCACTGTAGATGGAGACACCACATAACAAGTCCTGTCTTGGATGATTTCAACCAGAGTCTGTTTAAGCAAATTAGCAAGTCCCCATCTGGAGTACATTGTACAAATATGTGATCAATTAATACAAAATGAAAATACAATGGGTTATGATCTTAAGATGACCATGTGTTAATACTGAAAGCAAAACCAAAAAAAGATGGAACGTTTCCGATGACAATTGCTCTGATACTGCAAGTATCAATTGGTATAACCGCAGACATAAGTGATCCTCATCTGATTAAACCCGCGGCGAGCTTTCGATATCAACTCGAGCAAGGGAAGTAGGAAATACGAATAAGAGTCCTGGACTGCTCGACTGCAAGAACATTTGAAACGACGAACATGAATCAGATGAGTGTCCACACAAGAATATGCCCGAATCAATAACTAATCAATGTTTCTCCCTTCCGAGATAGACAGAGATATGAGATAACCATAAGCAATACGTTTCGAACTTTCACATACTTGTCTAGCTAATTGCATGGATCAGGGAAATCGTGGATAGATATGGTGCTACACAAGGCGAAACAAAGCAAATTGCAAAACATATGGTTCTACACCATTGCTTACGTTATTCATTCCCCTAGAAGTCTCTGGACTCAAGTTTGTCTGTCATCATACCACAACTCAAAAAGAAAAACTGAGTGTCAAAATTAAATTTAGATTATTTTCATATAAATATGATATTTTTTATATTAAATTCGTATTTCCTCTTGTTAAGGTTGTATTTCATTCATATTTTGTATTTTTCATTATTATATCGTCAAACAAGTCTTTTAATCCCGCAAAATAAATTATAACATATAATTATTTATTATTCACTTTAATTATCGTGAAATTAAATTTTACGATATTTCGGAACATTCCCATTGCTTTTCTTAGAAAGCAGAAAAAGAATTCTAAGAATCAAAACAAAGAAGATACGATAAGACAGTAATAGAAAAGATACACCAACAATGATTCATATTAACATTGGAGTCTAACTCAGCTCACCAATCCTGTGTGCGCCTGTAGTTCGATCGGAGTCATTCATCATATTTGATAACAGCAGGAAGAGTTTCATGATTTCATCCTTCCTGATTGAAGGAACTATATAGCCACTGATGTCTCAGGGGATACAAAAGCCATAGCACATTATACTCCGTCCCCCGGGGCGGGTTTGCATGAAGGCACCAAGCCGAGATTCTAGTATGGCACACCCCTGGGGCACGGCACACGCTTCCCTAGCACCGAACATATCGAGTTCAATCAGGCTAGGAAGTTCGTCACAAGTAACAGAATAGATCTATGGATCTCAACAATAAGATTAAGGTTACATCCCTGGACTATGAAATCACATTCAGAGACTGCTTAATCCTGAACTCCAATTAACCTACTATCACTTCCAAGGGCTATCCATACTAACATTCTTCCAAGGTTGAACATCCTCAACTCACCATCATAGTAGCATTCCCCGACGTAAGTCAATCTAGTTCTACAACACTAAGTTTAAAGATATCCCAGGTAATGCTAAATACAGCGGTTTATTACTCGGAAAGAGAGGTGAAAAACAAAGAAAAAATTATCCGGAGATACCACGTAGCAAAAAAAAATTATCGATGAATACCATCCTCAGGAGAGGAAGAAGTGCACGTCACCAACGGAAAGCATTCCAGGTGGTCTTCGAGTTCCATGAATGATTGTTTGTGTTCTATTTATTCATGTTGCAAAAATGTATTTCTTCTTCGTGAGTTTTGTGGTGTGACTGATGTGTTTCTCTCCCGTGCTTGTGAAGATTGTATCCTGCACCTTTTTTGGATTGGTCTGTTTCCCTAAGGTTTGTCGTGCTCATAACTGTTAGAGTATCGAATAATGTTTTCGGTTTGTCAATAGAATCTGCGTTGCTCGTTGTTTTATAACAATTGTTGAAATCTGGAGGCGTCCTCAATGTGGGGTTTCGACCATGACAGTAATGACGATAGGTGGGTGTCCTCTATGAGGGTTTCGGGGCGTCGACGATGGGTGGGTGTCTTCTCTGGAGGGTTTCGGTGGCAACAGCGACGAGATGGTGGAGGGTGGAGGTGACAACGATGTAATTGTGGTGGGTGATGACGACGACTAGATGGGTTTTCCTTTTGAAAATCTAATGTAATATAATAATATGTTTTCGAAAAAGGCTATTATATTCATAGTACGTCTTTCTTCTTTCATAATATGTCCATTTTTCACAATATGTTATATGTAATGGTTAAATATAAGAAAACTAGGAATTCAAAATACACCAAAAATTTTACAGTATGTCTGATTTTATTGTTGTACATCCTTATTCACACTATTGCTTCTTCTTTCATTTTTTTTGGCATGCGTGCTTGCATGACGTTTTCCTTGATAAGGATCGACAACAGGAAGAAAAAAATCAAAAACGATTGTGATGAGATTGTTAGTTGGTGGGAACCAGTACGTTAACCTCAGCAATCAATAGTTATTCTAATATCGTGATAACAATGTCAACGATCATGACGATGTATAATGATGATGGCATCATCTTATTAAAGTAAATATTTGATTTAAAAATAATGAATTTTTGATATAATTTTTATATTAGGAGAATGCGATCTAGTAATTGATTATGAATGAAATTATAATGAGTTATTTTTTTTATGTAATTAAATTTGCATAGTAATACTTATAAAAAAATTCTTCCTACTCGAAATCAGAACAGAATGAAATTATAAATTTGGTCGCATAACTTACAAGGTCAGCAGAACAGCAACAATTTACCCTTGGTAAAGATCTGACTAACATGAATATGACAAGTCCATCGGGAGGCATTCCTTGGCTGCGACCAATGGAGACCGACAACTTCCACAGCACATAGCGAGTCATCTAAAAATTTTCTATTTTCTTGCAACTCGTAAATGGGGACAGTTTGAACAACCCAAATGAAAATTTTCAAGCAGTCGCAGCATTCAAATCGAGCAGTAGCTTCCCTCGAGCTTGTGTGCAACAGTGGTTGAGCCATTGAAGGAACATAAAAATGAGAAGACCCTCCCTGCAATATTTTCTCCTCAACCAAGTCCTATGATGATAGGTAGAACAAGAAGCTCAACCCAGAAGCAGAACTAACAATTCAGCATATTAACTGAGCAGTCAGCCAAGCTGACCATTTCCTAAGTCACAATTTTTCATCTTTAAATTATCATATTTTTGAATTAATCCCAGGTGAGAATTCTGTCTCACCGACCAGTGAGTGCCATAAGCTTGTCGTAGAATCTCAACAGAGGGCACTTCTCAATCAAATTAGGACCATCATACGCTTCTTTAAGGAACACAGTGCTTCTGGCCCCCTTATTCGTGATATAGAAGATACCAGGATGCTTAATCAAACAAAGCAACAATCTAGACGGCAAATGCAGCTCAGAATGGAAAGCTTCCAACTGAGCAGAAGTCATCCTCTTATGCATTGTCAAACTAAGAACCTCATGGAGAACCCCGACAACTCTCTTCCTCGCCTTCGGATCAGCGGCCTTAAACCGCCTTGCATTCAGATACGGAGACGGGAACTCCAATCTCTGCCACTTCTCAAGTTCCTCGAGAAAACTCGCATTCGGCCTAAACCCTGCAGGATAACGAATCCGAAACGCATAAGGACCATCATAGTTCCCATCCTTCGATATCCTCCTAACCCTCCTCCCGCCTCCTCCGTCCATAACAACCCCTTCTCGTGCTAACCTCTCCTCCCGAGCAGTCACCGCCAAACCCGAAGACCAATTCTCCAAACATAAATACTCCTTCCCCTTCCACTCCCTTACACTAAACCACTCCCTATACTTCTCCACCACCACCTCCCTATACATCCCCGGAAACCCCAACTCGTCCCTTATCATATCAATCTTACCCATCTCAACCCTACAATCCACACACAACATCAACAGCTTTCTCAGATTTCTAACCAAACCCATCTCCATTTCCTCCCACACATCACTCTCTTCCCCCAAAACCCTAATCGCTTTCTCACTAAACCTAACCCTAACCGGCATCCCATCACTGCCCCCAGTGGCATGGAAAATTGTTGGGTATTTTTCGATTACTGCCATCAAGTTCCATTTTTGAACGAAACCCACTTCTTTTTCGAGGTCTCTGAGGAGGATTGACTGGGTTTTTTGGGATTGGATGATGGATTTGAGTTGTAGGATCAAGGTGGGCTTTTTTTGAAGGTCCATTGCTCGATCGAGGTCGTGGACTCTGTGGTAGAGTTTCTTCTTGGGTTTTGCGCCACCGCCGGTGGATATGCGGCGGGTTTGGGGGGAGATTTGGGTCGGGTTTCGGCATCGAAGGGAAGCGAACATGGTGATTCTGGGATCTCTGGGTGGTTTTGGAGAATGGCATCGGCGGCGAAATGCCGGAGTCGGCGGTTTCAGAATGAGTGAATTCGTGAGTGATTTTGTGGTATCTTTTGGATAAAAGTTGAGATCTATGATTAAGATCATAGGAACAATGGTAAACCTTCCGAGATCATAGGAACAATGGTAAACCTTCCGACAATGGTAACAAAATTGGTTCTATAAAAACTTATGAAGCATTTGGCGAACGATAATATGAACATGGAAAAACATTTGTAAAATAGTTTAGTCAGATGAGAGTAACGGTCAAACGAATCAAACCCGGAACCATATGGGCGTTGTGACAAATCGAGCACACTCAAGCCAGGGTGAATAGCCCATCCTTTACGTGTTCCATGAATGAAACATAAAGAAGCATATAAACGAGATTGATAGTGTTTATGATTTTCGCAAAATTTGCTTAGAACTAGGAGTTCGGTGCAACATACACGATCCATATTGCCGCCACCACAAACTAACATACGGTACACCATGGTAAGGGACCAAACAAAAGATTCAATAATCACCACCAAATTTTTTATTTTTTAACAAAACAACCACCAAATTTCTAATATCGAATAAAACACAGAAAATGAGAGCCCTTTCACCGGTGGTCACAAACAGTCTCGAGGCTACCTTCATCCTGAAAAAGCTCTGGGCTTTACCAGAATGCAAACCAGACCCGTTGCACCAAATGCACGTCAGTTGATACCTGTAGAACATAAAGTTAAAGTCATGAAAAAAGTCGGACAAGTACGCTCGTCGCAGAGTTTGACTGGATTTCACCAGACTACTGATATACATATTCTCTCAACCAAGCATCCAGTCACGATAGCATAATGAAGCTGGATTTTATAGTACAAAATCCCACATCAAAGTTGTATTCTTGTGCTCCTTCAGGGGATATCCTTCCATTTACAGGTCTGCAAGGGCTGTGAATAAAAAAAGTGAGCCAACGCCTAACTTGGTCGAATGACAATGGTAATAGAACAATAGTGACAGTACTAATTCAGATCACAATTGAAGGTTGCCTATTTTGTAGGTCAAATAGCATGAACCATTCGAAGATCCAAAACATTTGAAAGCAACCTAAGGAGGCTCGTTTGGTCCAAGGCCATAGTCTCTGGCAATGTCATAATCTTGCTGTATGAGGATGCGCAATTGGTAGGGAGAACAGAAAAACTAAAATGGAAAACCCAGTAGTCAGTAATCATTGGTGGCATTACCTTGTCTCTGGGATGGTGCATGATGGATTGCAGCATCTACTTATAAGCATTCTAAATCTCAGTTTCAGTTTGATGCTCCACATATAGCTGCAAAGCCACAGATTCACTGCTCATTGATTTTATCGGTGTTATGAGAGAAGGTTGGCGCCACTGCTTTGTCTCCGTTGGTTTCCAGAATTGTGTCTCTTTGATTCCATCAGTATCAGGAAGAGCATTGAAATAAGCTACGATTTCCCACTTGCAATCTATCAAACAGAAAATTTATCAGATTCAGCCAATAGCAAAAGCAATAAACTCTTTTCTATGAATAAATTCTTCACTAAATGGACTGACGTTCAAATCTCAAAAAGCGCAAAGAATCAATTCTTCAATTCTCTCATCAGAACTACTTAAACTAAAGAAAGTACCATATCCTACCTCCATATGAAGCATGTTGGCAAAGTTGATCTTGTCCCAGGATCTCATTTTAACTGTCCATGAACTCAAAGTAGCCTTGTTGCTTTTAACTAGTGCACAGAGTGGCTTTGAAATCCTTTTGTGGATCCAACTTCCAAGGCATAATATCTTATTCATATGATTCCCGAATCCTGACTAACTTAGATTTTCTCACATAATAGGATATATGTCTTCTCAAGTTGATCCCACGAAGCAATTAGAAGGCAGATAACCATAACCGGTGATACAAATGTCAGTTGGAGGGTTTCCCAAGCCATGCTACCATCAATGGAGTATTATTCTCATCATCACAAATTATAGGGCGTAATTTACAGCTTTGAGTCCATGACTTGCCTTGACAAGCACATAAGGTTACTGCAAGTGCAAGTTCACTTACCTGACGGAAGAACCTTGGTAAGCATATCTGATACAGAAAGCTTTACCAGCAACGATCTGAGGGAGGACTCAAGCTGATCTACCTCAACCTCTGATCCATTAGACTGGCTTACATGAAGCTTGAAGACAAATTTCTCCACTGGAACACCGTCACAGCCAAAGAATATAACTGCTATTCTTTCAACCAATCCCTGTATAACCAGAAAAAAATCCGAAAACTAAAGAAGAGGAAAAGAACAAAATGAGAAAGACTGATAGATCACATACGGTACGAGTTGGTTTTAGTGAAATCCAGTAACACATAAAAAGCTAAGGCAGTGAAACAACCTTCTCAATAAATGCAAAAAGTTCATTCACTGAGGAATAGATGTAGCTCCTCAGCTCAGGGTGGATCGCCCTATGAACCAATAGATTCAAATATCGCCGCCTTTCATATGCACCTACATTAAGCAAGAGAAGAAACGCTAAAGGAACAACTATTATAAGTCCACCAGCCTCCACATCACTATGCAAGACACATTAGACACCAAGCGCATTAGCGAATCTTAGACACACTATTTTGACAAATAATCGAGGACTAGAACTCCTAAATTTAGTCCTCGCTTCCCTACCGGAATCACAAACCCTAATCAAACAAAATCTTGACATAAATACGCCACAACCTGTTGAGTGCGGAGCTACATTGTGGTGGTGAGCCCGTCAGCGAAAGCTGGTTTAAAAGTTCCTCCGAATTTGCGAGGTATTTGGTAAAATCTTCGGGACTTCCTTTTTTTTTAAAAAAAATATACAACAATCACATTACAGCCACGATTCTCAAAAAACCTAGCAAGAATCGATAACGGACAGCATATACCTGAGGGATAGAGTCCTTTGAGGTAGAGTATCGAAGTGACGGCGACCTCCAGTAATTCCACGAGAATACGAGCCGTTTCAGCTGCGAATGGACAACGATGAAGACTGATTACGGGTTCATATACATATAAAGGAGAGTATAAAGAGATCCACAGAGAGGAGAAGTGACGGAAACCTTGCGGGGAATGACTTGGTTTCTTTGCGTTCGCAGCTTTGGCGAGTTCCACACTCATTGGCGTCGTTCTTTGACCGAGCGACCGATCCGGTCACCGTTTCTCCCCGCTGCCTTGGTTACCGAACCATAGTATTATTATATTCTTTTATATTTAAATATATTATGATATATTATTAAAAATAAATGTTTATCGTAAATTATAATATTTGTATTTTAATTATGTTTTCTGAATTGTTTTTTTTAATCGTGTGGAGTAATAAAACATCTCAGAATATATTTTTATAATGATTTTGAAAAAAAAAATTATTATGTGTTTATGTTTCTGTTCTTTTTTACGGCTTGTTGGTAAATAATGTGTCACTAATTATTTGTCATCTGATTGCGCAATGGATTATGGATGTTCTCTGAACATTACTGCTTAAAATAAAAAGCATCCAAATCAATTCAACCAATACACCTAGAAAAACAAGTTCATAACTCATCTAGATAACTGAAGCTTCACAAGATGCATGATAATATCAAAGATAAAAATAAACACAGCAGCAATTCTCTACTGTTTATGGTTCAAAGGAAAAACTTCATGTCAAGGAAAAAGGATTCCATGCTTGAACTTCAGCGTCTGCTAAATACAGGCTACTACTATTTCTGTTCTCCGAATAACACATTAAACAGGCGATGCTTCTCTCAAATCATACGAAATTCCATATATTGAATTAGTTAGGCTTTGTTCTTCTGCTCTTCTTCTTCGAAGATTTCTCGGTCGTAGCAATATAATCTTGTGCATTGACATGATTGGAAGCTTTATTCTTGCTCAACTCCTTCGTCTTCTCCAGCAAGACATCCCAATGACAATATGAAACATGAGAACACCCATATTGTCTTGTCACAAGATTTCCACGATCAACGATCACACACAGAATGTCTCATCGTGTTACCAATTCCCTGTGAAAAATAAAAATAAAATCACCAACAGCTCATCCTCTTTACCTTCAGTGAACTGGCCATGGTAACGACATCAGTTTCATCAACTGTCGACTTGCCACGTTCCTCCGTGACAGATTCCTGTAAACGGCAATTAAAAGTTAGCTGGAGTTCGGTCGGATGGGTAGAACACATGTTAGACATCCTTCATAACTCAATTTCAATTCCTAACCTCAGGAGGAACAAAGGCAGCCTCTCTCTTTCTTTTGGTTTCGGCAGTCTTCTCAGCTTGTTTGTCCTGCTTCTCACGCCACTTCTTCTCGAACTTCTTTTTATCGCTCAAGAAGTACTCAACCGTTACTAGTTGAATGTCAATCTGCAATACTCACACAATAGTTAGAACAAGGGAAACTTAGGCTATTACCTGATGTTACAAGTATGACACAAGGAAAGTTCCTAACCTTGCGAGGCTGCTGGGGAGGAGGGAAAGGGTGTGTATTCTTTCTTCTCTTTACCCTGTACCTTCTTCTGCTTGACGTTCTTCCTGTAAGTTCAAGCGAAAACAGAAAACTGTCAACCATAGGGACGAAACACAGATTTCTTTACCAATTATTCATAGCTGGTTAAACATAAGACGTACTACTTGAACTTCGGTAGAAACCTATCCCAGTTCTCATCCACGAGGTCAGGATGTTTCGCAAGTTCTCTCTTCAGCATGAGGATCTATCAAAACGAAATAAGATATGGATCAAGTTCGGCGGCAGGAGACAGTATCAAATAATGAAATAAGAAGGCAAATGATCTTCAAGTACCTTGATATGATACCTGGATGCATTTTGTTCTCTACCCAGTCTTCTACAATTCGTCTGACTTGTTTTAGCCCCTTAAATGAACCCATGCCTGCCACTGTGTTTCCCTGCATGAATATTTTCACCAAAAATCAACTCATGATTCTCCAAACGCAAAAGAGAAAACAAGTGTCCAGCAGAAGTGAGAAATGCTGTCAATGGTATACACCTGAACAAGGATATAGCATCCCGTCAAAATTTCCAGAGCCTACACCACAACAAGGACTGATTAGCTTAATAAAGGAAAGAAGCAAAAATGGGGAGAACACACAGAAATACAGATCCAGAAAATGGGATACCAATTCATAATCAGCGGTTAATAGAAAAAACATAAAAAAAAAAGTCCACAAAAATGCCACGCAATAGAATGGGCAATATGAACAGAAAGAACTAAAAGACATCCCACACATCAGCTTGCCTAATCAGTCTTCACACTCTGATGAGCAAATATTGTTTAGCATCACCAAGGTCTAAGGCTAAAATTGAAGCAGCAAGTTACTACACCAAAAATATATCTGTTATCTTAGCAGTATGATGTCCTAACACAAACCTTGACTGCACACTATCCCTCCCATTTCTATTTACCAAACGAGTGGTTAGCAGGACAAGGTCCTAATCTGAGTCAATACTGCCGTTGTGGAACTCAGACTAACAATTTAGGTTCTAATCTGATATCATGTCAAACCAAAAAATCCCACAAAGGTCTAAATCTAGAACACATCCCACTTGTATCTTAAGGAACCAACCTTCAAGGTAGATGAATTGGGTCCAACAAGGTGTTGTCTTCGTTTAACAAATCTTTCCTGCAACGGAAATCCACATTAGACCAAGGTTCCAATGCCAAACTGAACATATAATCATGAAGACTGAAAAGAAACCACTCAACAATATCCAAATCTTCTCAAATCACACAGTTGTTGACTTCTTTGGCAAATAGAAAAATTGATTCACAATTTCGCATCCATAGCTCATAAGCCAGAGTTATACACACTACGTACTACATCCCAGAGACAAGCCAAAAAAAAGAAAAAGAAAAAGGAGCAAAACCGAGCAACGAGTAGAGTAGGAAATAAGACGCCATAGGAGAATGCAGAAGAAGGGCAACACGAGCATGCAGGAAAAAAAGGGGCCAAAGTTCTGCCAATTAAACATGTCAGCAGCTCAAACAATAACACACGGCTTAATAAAGGCTCAACGAGACAGCAACTAAAGAAAAATGCACTGTCTGCACAGGAAAATCCTAACCTAAACCACGCTCTGTATGATAAGGGTACCCTTTTCCTCAATTACCTATCAGTCTTTTACCTACAGGACTAGTTAAAATGGTATTATGAGATATACTTCAACTAATTAACTATACATAGAATAATAAAGGATAATTGATTGTTTGATGAATTAGTATGCACTTTTCTATCCTTCCTCACAAGGAATAAAACTCGCAAGTCATAAAAAAAATCCCAAATGCTAAGGTATTTTTCAAGCTTATGAAAAGGTACTCACATGACAAAACAAATGGTTTAGTAAGGAACCAACAAAAAAGTAACACAAGACATACATACTATTGAATTCATTACCTTGTTGCGAACAATATTACTGATCTTAATGATGTCACACTCCATTCCATCATTCGGTTTCTTAATCGTCTGAAGAGTTGAAATATTGCAAACATGAGAGCAGATCATGCAGTTCATAACGACCTTACTAGCAGAATTGAATCACCATGACTGCGCCAGGGAATCACCCCTGATTGCTCGAAGAAAACCAGACCAGCTTAAAAAATGCTTGTGTCTGCGGTATTCATCCACAAAACAGCACAAGGAAATCACCCCTGGTCGATCAAAAAAAAAAAAAAAAAAAAAAAGACCAGTTTCAAAAAAGATTGTGTCTGCGATGTTCATCGACAAAACAGGACAACCGAATCACCCCCGGTCATTTGTAGATAAAGATCATATTTGATTGGAGCTTTATTGCGATCTCCCATCTCCAAGGCGACACTAGGGATCAGCCCCGGCCATAAGTGGAATAAGAAGGACCCAATTCAAAGCAAATAATAACTGCAACCTTCAATCACATTTGGCTGAGCCAGGGTTTCGCACATCTGCTGAGACACAGAGAATCAGATTTGACATCAATTCTCATTGCAATCTTCAATCCCGCATTCCCGCTGCAAAATTAGAGTATCACCCCGTTTGCAGGGGAAAGTAGAAGATCACGTTCGAATTGAAATCAATCTGATCTCTTCAGATTCGGACCTGCTTGTAACTCGTTCACTCAAGGGGGAAAAAGGAAAACAAAAAGAAACTTGGATAAATAGAACTTGATTGTCTTTCCAAATACTACTGCGAAGAATATTACGAGTCAAGGTTTCACATACCCAAGAGAAAAGTCTATACAATCACCATATGAAAAGGAATCATTCATATTAAAGCATCCCACAAGCTTTATCAGACCACACAAAAACAATGAAAAAAGAGGAAACTTTTAGCGAGTAATAGCATATACCTGAGGAGCAGGAACGCTTCTTGATAGAAGTCTAAGAAGGTCCCTAGCCTTCAAGATAATGTACGGATCCCTCATCTTCATAGTAGTGGACACGGTCATACATCCATCAACCTGCTTGACAACATACAATGTATTAACCAGCTGAAATTGCCAATGATAAGTTCAAGTTGCATTTTTTTTCCATACTCCGTACAGAACAATGAAAGTGTACTCGGAAAGTGCAAAGGAGATAGTGATATATTCATCTGTACACAGATGAAATTGCTAAAGCCAACAATCAACAAACCTTAGGATTACTGATTCCTAGACCAATAATTTAACAACCAAGTCATGGGTATAGTAACATTATACTTGGAGAGGCCATGACTAAACCTCTGGCATCGAAGTACAAAAGGGAAGCTCTGAATGACATTGAGGTGAAGTTTTGATAGATTAGAATTCACCAAGACCATAGTTTAAGTTGCCACCTATATGAATAGCAAACTAAAGCACTAGGATCACCATATCATTCATCACATGATAAAAGCAATAGCCATAATCATGACAAGTCAAATAATGGACAACTGAGTACAAGAAAGTCATAATCCTCTACCTATCTAAGCAACAAGTAAATAGAATGGAAGATCTTATTCTAGGATGTGGAGTAACTATGTTTACTGGTCAATATCCATCAAAATTCAAAATAAGAATGACAAGCATCAATACACAAATAGAGGGAACACATGGAGAGCTAGGCTAATAGCTCCTCTGAGCATAATTTCATCCATAAAAGAATCAGAGTTTATCATACTCACCAAATTGAGTTCCCCAGTGATACCATGCTCTTTCAATGCGCTTTTAGCAATGGGCCAGGCTTCTTGCAAGTACTTTTCTAAAATTGGAAGATAATAACTACCAAGTAAGAAATAAAACTATGAAATCGAGTAATGGAAATGAAATTATTCAAACAATAAGGTCAAAGGGTTGACAAATGCATCTTAGTCACCTATAAAAGTCACATCATTGTGATTCATAAGTTAATGTACACACAGATATCACCCAGAAAAAATCAATTATAATCCAATTCATCTACTAGTACAGCAAGAAAAAAACACATAGGATCCTGAAAAGGCAAGATACAAAATCACACTATTCATCATCCTTTGAATATAACAGGACCTTGTAAAACTAACACCCATCGCATATTTTTCCAACAGAAAATGGGCCAAACACAAGACTGTTTTCCACAGGCGAGCCACGCAATTTGCTCTGTAACTTCATTGCACCTACTCCTTTCCCATATTAGATTCCCATCACCTTTCAAACAAAAGAGTGTATATACTTTAAGCTAAATCTCCACATAGTCGGCTTAATCTACTCTAGCACAATAACTTCTAAATCAGTAAATCCACATCAGTCTCTTTGATACTCTATAGTCTACAACTAGAATTCACATCAGAACGTCGAGTCATCAACTCAAACATCACCTAAGATTTATTCTAATAACGAATCCATAACTATGTCATGTAAAGTTTCAGCAAAATCGACGCCACCATTTGATCCTCCAACGACACGGGTCAATCATGCGCGATTAATTCTCATTCTTGCGGAGTATCATCTATCAATCATCGATTCACAACATCAAACCACACAATCACGAAACAATCATCAACACAACCCCGCCATCAACGACCCGAGACAATCGACGTTATACCTCTGTATTGCAGGAAAAGTGTCGAAAAACGAGCTGACTTCGAGAATGCCCGTTTCGTTCCACGAGGGATCGAACTTGTCGATCTTCCAGTGATCGATGCTGGGATCGTCCCACGGCTTATCCTTGTCGTGCTTCCCCTCGTGCCGAGGCAGACCCGAGTTCTTGCCCCTTTCCTTTCGACTCTGCTTCTTCGATCGCTGATCTGCGTTGTCGCCGAACTCCATTGTCGGCGAATGCAGCGCAAAGATGGGAGGGGATTCTTTAGGGAAGGCTTGCTCGGGTGTGTGTAGAAGGTTCCTTTCATCTTTTACTGTGTATTTATATCAGGATTTAGAAAGGTGTAGGTTCATATTAAAACAAATGAAATGAATATTTAAAAGGAAAACTTTAAAAAAGAAAAAAAATCTCAATCGATACCATTCAACATAATAATTCCCACTAGATGTCTTAGTTATTCAAACCAAAATTGCCTAAATCCATGAGAAAAGGCAGGTATTTCATTCTAAATTGAAACCCTAAATCATTTTCATTTCAAAGCTAAACTCAAAATCAACTCAAATTGATTATCAAATTAAAATCGAATCTCAAATTCATAAAATCGATATTAAAGGAATGGAACGCAATTGACGAAATTCGATCTTGAGATTCGATGGATTTCGAGCAATGAAAAACGATGCAACATTAAACAGTCGTCTTATTTTGCAGTACAGGCGTTCCATTTCACAAAATTGTCGTCCTGTTTCGTAGAACTAACGACTGTTTAGAAATAAGATACCAATTTCACGAAATAGTGCATCGGTTCAAAAATCAAAACCCCAAAAAAGAGGGCCTTAAATACTAAAAGAAAAAAACATCTAGACCTAACAAGATTAAGTGAATGTCCAAAGCTGTGATCATTTTATTCAAAATCTTTCGATGTGTAATCAAAGAATGGAAATGTATCTGACGTATTATTACTCATAATTAACGCATTGTTTCAAAATAAGATGTCACTTCAATGAAACAATACGCCAATTCAAAAATCAAAAACAATGTGTCACTTCAACAAAAAAGTGCATCAGTTCAAACCGAAATAGAACGTCAGTTCCAAAATCGAAATAGTTCGTTAGTTCAACCGAAACATGATATCAGTTCAAAAAATAAATGTTTAAGTCTATAATGAATTGGGTGATGGATTCGATGTTGCTAGTTTTGGGGGTTCGTCAGTTCAAAAAGTGAGATTGATTGCAGTGGAGACTCTGCATTGTTGCTTTCGTGTTTAGGTTGGAGAAGACGATGTCTGACGACAAACACAATGAGCGTGCTCCATATGAAGTCGAAGATTGCCCAGGGTTTCGTGTAGCTGAAGTTGGATCGGTTGGTTGAGATCTAGTGAGCCGCGGATTAGCGGACGAGGAGCGAGGGAGAGCGGTGCGTAAGGAGGAGAAAAATTGTATGTGGAAGATTTTTTTTACAAATTGTAAGTTTTGAGAATATTTTTTGAAAAATTGTAAGAAAATTTTTAATATTTAAAATTATATATGGTGATTTAACGTGGAGTTTATTTTTTTTCTTGTAAAATTTAGGGGTTGTTTGATATCATTATCCAAAATTATAAAAAACCAAAATCAGTAACAAATAAGCAAAAACATTACTGAAATAAAATATTTTTTATACAAAAAAATCTTGAATTGTGCACTCCGATGAAACAAGAAAAATGGTGAAAACTATTTTTTCTGATTTTCTATTTTTTATTTATCTATTAAACAAACAGAAATCAATACCAAATAGTTCCGTTTCATCAACCAGTAAAATGAAAACAGAAAATAAAAAACAACAAAGATATCAAACAGATCCTTAGTAATTTTTGGGCCCGTTATGTGAGATTTATATGATACATCTTTAATCAAGAATAAAATTAATTCTGAAGAGATAAATAAAGAAAAAATAATTTTCACGAGAACATTGTGTAATTTATGTTGATTTAGATTTTATATAACATGATTATCGATAGCTTGTTAAAGTATTTTATATATTCCTACTATCCCATATTAATCGAAATATTTTGACACGACACGAAAATTTATGTTTGTGTTGAATTTGTGTGAATTTTGATGAAATTTTTTTTTGTTTTGTTTTTTTTTATGATAAAAGGGTTTATTGTAGTAGTTGAGAGATAGTTAGTTGGTGTACTATAGTAGTTAGGAATGATTTGATATTTTTTTTATGTTAAAATGTTATCAAAAAATAAAAAGGTTTCCTTTTCAAAAAAAGAAAAAAAGAAAAAAAAAGGTTTCATTTATTTTGAGATGGTTCAAAAAGAAAAACCTTTTGATTTATACGAGACGGAGGGAATATATGTTTGAAATTATATTTTTATATATTGTAGAGTTAAAAACTGTGATCGTCGTATTTGTGAGGAATGGTTGTTCATTTTTTTAGATTCATGTCAGATTCTAATATAGACTTTTTTTCATTTTAAATACCAAAATTTGTTGTTTCATCGGCCAAAGCAGCGAAAGGTTTGATCCATCATCAAGTGCATTATAAAACACAGAAGAGTTGATTCAGATTCAATTCAAGCATGCTGAATTAGTATATTTTATATACATATATAATTCCAGTGCTTTGTGTATCATTACATGCTATATGTGCTTCTCAAGTAAACGGTGCTCGTGCAGCGAATTCTACAACAGCACTAAGATCATCCCAGCTGCTGCCGAAGCTACATAACAACTGATCATCATGGCTCTCAACATCCGTTTGATTCAAAGAGCAGCTCGAATACGACGAAGCTGTTAAGGGAGAACCTCGAGTCATCATGTTCCATTGGCTTCCTACGTTCAAGTAGTGACTGTTGCCATCAATGCCTTGTTGGTCCATTAACATTGGCATCTCCCTGTAATCCTTGTTGTGTTGAGCAAAGTTTTGAAAGCTGATATAACTTTGTCCACCATGGATATTGGGTTCTTCACGGGCTGTTGTCTTTGAGAATGCATTGATAGCAGATCCCTTTTTAGTTGGCACTTCCCTCCAATCTGATGTGTATTTCTTACTTCGCTTGAATATACGACACAGTGTCCAGATTTCCTGCAATATCCAACATATTTTGTTAGTTCTGCTGAAATAGAAGTTCTCAGTGACAGTCATAAGTATATGATTGTGCAAAATGTCATATCATAGTAAGCAAACCAAATTTTGGCAAACGGGGAACAGACAGATAGATGGATGTATACTCACAGCTTCTTGGGATTGAGCAGGGTCTTCAGCATACTGGAGGACCGTGTTGGACTTAGGAAGACGGAACTCATGCATCATCCAGTCTGTCTTAGTGCCTTTTCCTGCATTTCCGCGGTAATACACCAGCGACTTCTTCAGCCCAATGATGCATTCATGACGATGATTACCTCCAGCACTGCGTTCTCCTCCTGAATTGGAAGAGTATATAGCCTTGTCTATGCCAGTTGCCTTCCAAAATCCTGATCCTGTCACCCTGTTCGGCCTCGCGCTGTTCCTGTACTTCCTCCCTCTCTTGCAATAGAAGTACCACTCCTTGTCTCCCACACTGCAACTCATTTCTTGAACAAAGAGAACAACTACTGTGAGACAAAGTATATAACTTACATGCTTATAATTTCACGATCAAGGAAATCAACCAACAAATATACTGAATTTAGGAAACTACCAATTATATGCACATATTATATCATGCGATCATGATATCAAAAGGTTTGCCAGTAAACAAAAACGGGGAAAAAAAAGCGTGCGTACTTGCTAGATCCCATGGATCATGCTTGTAGATATCAATCTGCTTGATAAGCTCAATGCTGATCAGCCGCTTATCAACCTTCCTTCTCAGATAGAACGACACAAGTTCTTCATCCGTAGGATGGAATCGAAACCCTGGAAGCGGACCTTCATCTTCTACGACATGCTCCATCATTTCTTTCCTTGCAGTACCATCGTCATCATGATCGTCATCACCTAGGCGAATATTGTCGTCCTCGACCATCGTCTCTCCCATCTCCTGCATCCTCACCAGCAAGCTAATAAGTGGTCTCAGTCAACTTATACTACAGTTAAGGTTTCAGTTTATAGCATACGCATGAATCATGACCATATGCTTTCAATGCATCTAGAAGAATGTGATAGGTGGACTATGCCAAGATACTAGAATTTGGAAAATGGACCGAGCCTTTGGTCAAGTCAAGCAGTCTGGCCCTCATATAATTTGAAGAAGTCTTCAGTTTCTATGGTTTTGACGAATGGGTTTTGAAATTTATGCCCCCTGATGTTCGGTCCCTGAGGCCTCCATGTGTGTACTGCTGTTGTTTGTATTACAAACATCAATTTCTTGGGTCGAGACGTAACTTTATGCAACCTCATAAACATCGAGATTTTCTTTTTTTTTCCTTGGCTCCTGGAGCCACTGCACTGCATTAGAACGCGCCTTGATATAACGAGGTTGCACTCTTTTGTAGAGACGTAACTTCTCTTATGTTTCTAATGATCAAATGTTCGACTATACGTACAAGTACTGATCGGTTCCATTGTACTCTATGCTTTCATTGTCTGTAACCTATTTTGTAAGAGTGTGTATCGTCAAGATATTTGATGCAAAACTTGTACCACAAGGTCACGCACACATGCCTTGAAATATTCGGATATACTAAAGAGACTTCACACTACCCAGTTGCGACAATTGATGGACGGTCATAAATTCACGATGTACTTTATCCCCTCCGTCGACCTAGCTAGTTGGATTTCGAGAAAATTAAGGAGAAGAGCTTTTGACCGTCAGAACTTCATACAACGGATGAAGTAACACTTTACGGATGTTCTTGAGATATGAAATCACACTCTTTTCACACCACATTCTCATATACTAATGGTAGTAAGCAGACAATTCCTGGTCAAAAGACTGCAGGGCAACAACCTTGTTCAAAGAAGAAGTCGATCCATTTTCATGTCTTGAAAACTGAAGTAGTCAAGAAACGGTTCCGAACTTCCAAGTATCAAGCTACATGCATCACAAAGAAATAGCATGATTCAAGATGCTGCATCAGATTGCATCATGAATTAGGTCTCATTATCTCATAATACATCAACTTCTAATATGAGAAGTTACATTAGTCGCTAAGCGACAAAAGGAGCTCTGTCTCCAACCAATTCTCATGATAACAAAAGATGGGGTGCATTGACAGTCGCTTCAAGACCAGGGTGGTATCTCTAAGGCTTCCGAGGAGGGGATCCACCGCTACTGCTATTGCTGCTGCTTCTTCCTCTCAACGGCCTACAAACAAACGCAAAAGAATCTTCTAACGACATTTTGACTGAAGCTAATGAAAAATAATGCAATGATTCACATGCACCAACTGTCGTCTATGAAAAAAGGAGTCAAGAGTCTTATGGCTAATGACGATGACCAGGTCATTAGTCATACAACTACAACTAACACAACTTTTAGCAGCGACCGAGTCAGTAAGCACACGAGGAAAGAATAATACAGATGCAATCATAGCATCTCGAAATCAAGTTTCCAGAAGTAATCCTTCATTCCTTTTGATGAAAAATTCACAACTGAATTATGAATTCATGACAATCATAGACAATCCCACAAAAATGCACTCTCAAGAACCCAGAGCTTCCCTTGATGTAATGCAAACAAATATTCCTCAGTTCACTAAAACACATCAAACAGAAGCAACCATCCTCTTTTCATATTCCAGACTCTAATTGGAAGTTCAGAACCAGAACTAGAGCCACGCATGACCACACAAAACAGAAAAAGGCTTTTTAACTATATTACTTGGGTTAGTAGTGTTTCCACCAAACTGAAAGGGTATGGAAAGCATTCAACATGACACCACAGAATGAAAATCTCTAGAGTGACAGAGACACACTGACAGATCTTCATGATCGATTTCTTTTGTAGCATGTTTATTCATGTTTGAATATATATATATATATATA